>JAYEVI010000226.1:1075000-1165751 GCA_036346575.1 Dendrocalamus sinicus
TCAGGTGAGTTGGTGAGCCTCGACTCAAGTCCTTTCATTCTCACCACCCTGGTGTGTGTATAAGCTTATGTGCCTTCTCTTCTTGCAATCCTTTTTTCCCCGAGTTCATTGTTTTTGTGGAGTTCACAGTCGCCACCGTGGTGATTCTCTCTCTGTGAGCTATCGATATAGGACCCCTCGCTGTCGTCCCTGCTCACCACCATCTAGCCACCTTAAATCCTCTACGACATTGTTAACCTTGCATTTATGCTCATGGTAAGCTGCTGTTATCGACCAATCTTCCTGACCATCCTTTTGACCACCCTGTCAACCACTCCCTGTTATTGGATCTGTTGAGTCCCTCCAGACTATCAACCAATACCATCACTTTGATGACCCTTGGTCCCTGAGATCAGGGGCGGATCTACAGTGGTTCATGGGTGTTCAGCTGAACACCCAAATTTTTTGACAAAAAACCTAGTATATTTAAGCTATAATACATATACATATACATAATTAGATCAAATCAGCTGTTTATAATCACAATTCGGCCCGAAAGGCTGAGAGAAACGCAGCAGCGCTTGACCGCGATCGCAAGACGGCCGTGGCCCAGCCCATCTGTCCGCGCGGCTGCCCATCCCCGGTCCCGGTCTCCCCTCCCCCCGATCCCCATTGGCAAATTGTGCGGACCTGCCTAACCTAGCCTCACCGCCTCGCCCGCCTCGCAGCCTCGCGCCTCGCTCTCGCTCCGCGGCGACCGCCTCGCCGCCTCGCCGCCTCACCTCCTCCGCCCTCGCCTCCACTCCTCACCGCCTCGCCCCCGCCTCGCCGCCTCGCTTCGCTCCGCGGCGACGCGCCTCGCCGCCTCCGCCCTCGGGCCAGGGCTAGATCTGGCTCTCGGGACTCGCCGCCCGGTCCTCCACTCGCCGCAGCCCACGACCGGCGACCGCGATCGCCCGAGCGCGCTTGCCATCCGCTCCGCGCCTCCGCGGCAGCCCGCACCGCGGACCCATCATTCTCTGTCCCAGGTCAAGTAAATTCTACCTGTGTGATGCCATTTACCAAATCTGATTAGGGGCTCCCTACTTACTTAACGCATACAACACATGCCGGTAATTCGTTCTTTGTGCAAATGTTACAGATCGAAAATGTGTAATTGGACTGCACAGTAACAGTAAGTTCAAGTAATCATACTCTAACATTCTACTTGTTTGCCAAAATTTTTGCCGGCATTGCTACTTAAGGAAATGCACAGTATGAAGAATGGAATGGAATATGTGCCACTGGTAATAAGAATTTTACTGCTTTGGTTAACTTATGGTCATCCAAACATGTTATTGAATATTTCTAGTGTGATTACCAATTATATTTATACAACATCCTAACCGGTAATTGAATGTCGATATATGAAGATAAACACCTTTGCCTTTTTTTAATATTAATGTCGATTGTTTGTGAGCTTTTGCAATTGTTTTGTAATTTCATTATATTATTTGACATGTTATTCCTAGTACGAACAATATATGTTAACTATTACTACTGTAAATCTTTATGTTTTGTACTGAAAAATATTTTTACAACTTCGAACACCTATTCTAAAATTCCTGCGTCCGCCACTGCCTGAGATCTCATGGGTAGCTTCACAATGAGCCTAGTAGGTGTCCTTGGCCTTCTTTCTCCTTCCCTATCAGAAATCACTTGACCATCTTCCTGGTCATCTATCATTCCAGTATGTCAAACTAGCCTTTCAACTAGTCAGTCTTCCTATCAGTCTATCCAACCACTATTCACTCTGACCACTGCTCACCTTGACCACTATTCACCCAACCACTATGCACTTGACCACTATTCATCCAACCACTGATCACCCGACCACTATTTACCCAACCAGTCGTCTGACCAGCTCTCTGATCAGTGTTTCAACTAGCTTTCAGACCTATTTCTTTTATCAGTTCTCTTGACCACCTTTTCAATCATCTCCTTAAAACTTTTTCTATCAATCTCAACTTACTCTTTCTGTTTTATTGGTTTGATTTTACTCTCTTTATAATTTATTTAGCTCTTATTTGTGTTCATTTGGCTTTTATCGAATAGATACCGTCATGTCGGAAACCTATGAAAGCACTTCCAAGCAATTCTCTGAGTAACAAGAGCAAGGCAAGCATCCCCTTCAACCATGTTGATCCCACTATTTTAATTATTGTATATTATTTGTAAAAATTACTATAATGTGAGTAACGGTAGTTATAATCATTTATATGCATTGAATCTCCTTGTAAATTTGACATCCTCACTATTGTAACCTTTAGGACATGGTTTAGACAACAACTAATGTTATTTGGGTATATTACATTGAGTATATGGTCTAGATGCTTAGTTACGCAATAGTTTTCACTAAGTTTGACCATTTGAAAAAATTTACGTATGGACATGGGTGATTTTGAAATGTTGGATCAGAGGAGGAATCTCTGTTAATTTGGTATAAAATAAAATAAAATAACCTATATTTAGATGCGAGCAAGTTATATTATGGAGAGACCATGTAGACGTGACCCCATGTTTGTGATGAGTAATTGACGAGTTTTTTGGAAAGATTGAGTTTGGTTTGTGTGTTTCGTGCCATGATGGCATTTGGCTCAGTCGGGTTTGGTTAGTCGGACTTGAGGCGTATTCGTCTTCCCATTTGAGCTTTTGGGCAATTTCATGCGTAAGTACGTTTTGTTGATGCTAATTGTGATTACATATGTCGAGCGGTGCTATGTGATGTGTTTCTTGTCTGTGATGGTTGCAGGACGTCGAGATGGAGTCGTGGCGAGGCACGGGATGACCGGACTAGGCGCGGGTGGTGCCGAGGTCAAAGCGGTCAAGGTGTGCTGAAGACGACGTGGACTCGAGGTGGTTGCGAGGCTTGAGCGGCAAGAAAGGAGGAAACTTCCCGGCAGGGCCGGTCCTGGGATTTTAGGGGTCCGGGGCGAAACTAGAAATAGAGGGCCTAGTATAAATATCTAAATATAAATCTACACACACACATATATATGTATCTAATTTTACCAACAAACACTTAAAATGCGTTATGTATTAAAGAATAATTCATATCAAATAGTTTATAGATATTACCTTAAAAATTTCTTCTAACATTTCTAGATGCGAAGTCATTGATGATGGTATTGATATCAATCTCATCCAATAATTTCTTCTTGTTGGACCGAAATGGCGACAGAGGGGGGGGTGAATGTCGACTCTTTAAAAAACGACCCCTCAAAAGTACGGACTCAAATCTCCTCTCCGATAATTATGAAAATTATGAAGAGGGATTCTTATGCCTTTTGGAACTCCTAAACACCCACAAGAAAGAAGCAATGAAGAAAATCCGCTCAAACAACAATTTTCAGAGGGACCGGGATGAACATAGTTCAAAGAGAGGTATGACCTCTCTCATAACTCCGGTCAGACCGCCCTTATAAGAGAGGTCAGACCGCCCGACACACACAAGTCGGGCCGCCCCTCGGGGAAAAATTCCAGGGAACCCCAAATTTTGGACAGCAACCTGTAAAGACTTCAAACTTCAAACAAATGAGAAATTTGTGGCTTCTTCTTGATACACTTAGTCCACAACTCCAAGATAGAGACTAAAATAGCCAAAGGAGACTAAGAGATCAAGGAGAATCAACCTAAAACCACAAATTTCAGATTTGAACACAAAAACTGAAAATTACAGGATGCTTCACCAAATCTCAAATTGCTCCTCCATCTTTGATCCTATGGCCATGAAACTTTGCAACTATGTTAGCAATAGCCAAGGGGCTCTCCAGACCCAATTTCATGCCAACTTGCAAAGGAAAACAAGAGCTGAGCCAAAACCCTAGAAATGGGAGCAAATTTCAGAGAGGGGCACTAAAATTCAAATTTCTCCCAAATCAATGATCCTTTGGCAATGAAACTCAGGGAATAGCTAGTAAATAGCCTCTGGACCCTCCATGCCAAAACTCAAGCCATCTCATCAAGGGAAATCAGATTTGGGCAAAAACCCTAGAAATGCAGAAACACAAACAGAGACTCCTCAAAAGTGAAATTTGAGATTAAACCAAAGTTTGCTCCTGGGAACTCGATCAAATGATCTTGAGGTAACATCCCAACCTAGAGCAACCCATTTTGGCACTCTCCAGCAAGAAACAACAAGAAACTCAAAAATCAAGAAATCTCAGAAATAACAGAACGAAGAACTGAACAGGAGCACGAACAGGAAAACTTCAAATTTTTCATTCCATATCAAAAGAGAATACAGAGGAGTCCCGATACCGTGGACATTCGAACAAGAAGGTTGATTACAGGACTCTCAAACACTCATCTCCCTCTCCATCTCAAGAACACCACCCATACAAGCTTGTGAAGGGGGATCAACACTCTCAGGAACACATCGAAGGTGAATAGACAGGAAGCACTACTCTACCTTCTCCACCCACTCTCAACAACTAAAGCCTAAAGCCAAAACAACCACTAAAGGCTCTTTTGACTCTAGCAAACCCTAATTCCTTTCCAAGTGCTCAAGTGGGCATGCAGCCCCTCAATCCTTTATATAGCCTCCGGCTAACGGGTCTCCGTCCCGTTACGCCCGCTAAATCCAACGGAGCCCGCTCCCGCTTGTGCAGCCTTGCGAATTTCCCGATTCGCCCCTCGTGCACCTTCCGGGAAGCTTCCGTGCTCCTTGCCTCGCAACCACCTCGAGTCCACGTCGTCTTCGACACATCCCGACCGTTCTGACCTCAACGCCACCTGCGCCTAGTCCGGTCCACCGTGTCTCGCCACGACTCCGCCGACGCCCCGCACCACACGCACAAGAAACACGTCAAATAGCACCGCCGATACATGAAAGCGTAAATAACATCACTTACCATGCCGAAGTCCAAACCTGTCGAAATTATCAGAATATGCATCCTAAACTGAAAACGACCAAGTTTGACCAAAACGACCGAGTCCGTCGCACCACGCAACGACATGGTCCAAACCACTCAAACCAAACTCGACTAGCATAACCAATGTCAATTACTCATCATACACATGTGGTCACCTCCACATGGTTCATCAATCTCCCCCTTGATGAGTATATTGACAAACCCCAAAAAAGCGCAAAGAAGAGTTTGAGTTTGACGAATCCAACATGGTCCAAAGAAACAAGTGAAGCTCATGACCATGTCGACAGAAGGAACACTAGAGCAACAAATGAAAGAGCAAATTGTTCTTCAAAGCTCTAAAATGATCCCAAACTAGCTTTTTCTTCTCTATTCTCCCCCTTTTGGCAATAAACGCATCAAGAATGCAAAAGAGAGAAAATGACATGAATATGGCTGAAGTTTGTTTATCCAATATGACCAATATGACCAACAAGTATTACACCAAGCCATAACTCAATAAAATGCGATCTGGATCATGAAAACATATATATAAGCTAGCTAGAACACATAGATGACAATCTGAAAATGAAGTGCATTATGTGAGCAAGTCAAGTCATCAATGAGCAAAGTCCAGCTAGAGATATCCAATGATGATGCAGGCCATGTCAATAAGCTAAGCGTAACTAAGAAGCTCAAATTGAGACCAAATAGAGTGCTATGCTCAAGAATGAAATATTTGTTGAAGTACTTGGTTCTTGTTGTAACTTAAGCAAAATTGAGCACAAATGATATATTTTCTTTGAAATTCATGGTTGTGGCCAACCAATTTTTTTTGTTTTATCATGTGCTAGATCTCAAGCCTTATGCGACTACTCCAAGCGAGAAGCTTAAGAAGATAGTCTAGGTCATCCAAAACTCCCCCTAAGTTCATGCCAAGTGCAATGGCAAGCCGTCTCATAGGAGAGAATTGGTGAAATCAGTTTTTTCGCACAAAAGAGATCTTTTTGCATTTTAACATGTTGTACTAACTCATGCATCATCAAGAGACTAAAATAACTCAATCTAAGGCTCAATAGAGATTCAACGCTCAACCTAGCCTATTCGACATGGCATGAATCATAAAAGGATCGCTAAAGCAAGACTAGACTCAAATGTGATCAGTACAAGTTTTAATTCAAGTTGAGCAATTTTAATTAACTTATCATGGCAAAAGCAAGTCTACACATATGAAGTCATGATAAATCTAGCAAATGAAGCATAAATCATGGCAAGGTGTAAAGCATTGTAAACATGTCATAACAGATAATAATCAAGGCTCAATGTAGTTATATTACAATGCAGAAATGTTGAAAATGCAGAAAATCCAACTCCCCCTCAACATGAGATGCAGCTTTTAGTTCAAGTAGAGTTATGTCAATATTAAGCTCTAGAAGCTCCCAAATGAACTCCCCCTGAACCAAAGCAATAAAATCGAGAAGAAGGAAAAGAAAACAGCAAACAGGCAGTCCTTAAAGCATAGATAAGATAAAGAGGCAACTATGGCTCAGACTGACTCTCATCTACCCCATATGACACTAGGACTATTAGACCGGTAAACAACCTCACTAGGGAGCAAACACGTACCCAGTCTACCCAAGGGTGGCCCGACCCTTGCTAGAACCTAAAAGCAGTGAGTGGGCTCAACCTAGTGAGAGAAGAGAAGCGGCTAATAGAGCAGAATCCTAGATCATAAGATAAGAGCAACGAGTCCAAGCAGCTAGACGAGAAGAACACTCTAACCTATGCTAGAAGGACTAAACCCAAAGCACCCGTATGCAATGCAACAGAATGAAGTAAGAGCATAATCAATATAGTAAAGCAGTAAAGCACAAACTCCCCCTCATAGCAGTCCATAAGGACAAACCACCCCAAGCTCTCCCCTTAGAGCTGAAAACCTCGAACTATCCAATGGCTTGGTAAAGATATCAGCCAACTGGTGGTCACTCTCCACAAACTGGAGCACTATGTCACCCTTCTCTACATGGTCTCTAAGGAAGTGATAGCGAATATCAATATGCTTGGTCCGGGAGTGCTGCACTGGGTTCTTAGCAATGTTAATCGCAGAAGTGTTATCACAAAAGAGTGGAACACTGTCGATAACTAACCCAAAGTCTCGTAGGGTCGAGACCATCCAAAGCACCTGACTACATCAACTGGCTGCAGCAACATACTCGGCCTCTGCGGTGGGTCGAGCAACACTGCATCGCTTCCTAGAAGACCAGAACGAGAAGTGCCAATGAATTGGCAAGTGCCAGATGTGCTCTTCGTATCTATCCTACAGCCAGCAAAGTCTGCATCCGAGAATGCTCTCAAGGAAAGACAAGAAGAGGAAGAGTACCAGATACCATAGTCAATGGTAGCTCGAAGGTACCGAAGATTGCGCTTCACCGCCTGGCGGTGAGATACGCGAGGAGAAGCCTGGAACCGAGCACAAAGACACACAAACAAAGTGTATGTCCGGTCTCGAGGCGGTGAGGTATAAGAGGAGCCGATCATACTCGATACTCCTTCGATCAATCGCTCGCCATCCTCATCTGGGTCGAGTGAAGCTGAGGTAGCCATCGGAGTGGACACCGGCTTACCATCACTCATATCAAAGCGCTTCAAGAGGTCTCGTGTGTACTTGCCTTGATGCAAGAAGGTACCCTCCCGAGTCTGCTTGATTTGGAAACCGAGGAAGAAGCTCAACTCGCCCATCATGCTCATCTCAAACTCCGAGCTCATGACATCGGAAACGGGAAACGAGCATGCGAGGAGCCGCAAAGATGATGTCATCCACATAAATCTGGACGAGCAGAAGATCTGTGCCATGCCGGCGGATGAACAAGGTCTTGTCTACTTTACCCATCTCAAAACCATGACTCAACAGGTAGGGCTTAAGCCTCTCATACCAAGCTCTAGGGGCCTGCTTAAGTCCATACAAAGTTTTAGAAAGCTTGAATACATGGTTAGGGTATTTGGGGTTTTCGAAACCAGGAGGCTGTCTGACATGACTTCTTCCTCAATGAAACCATTAAGGAAGGCACTCTTGACGTCCATCTGGTGCAACTTGAAACCTTTAGAAGCTGCAAAGGCAAGTAGGATTCTAATGGCCTCAAGTCGAGCTCTGAGGGCAAAGGTCTCTCGAAATCTAGACCTCAACCCGAGAGAACCTCCGAGCTACCGCCTAGCCTTGTTTCGAACAACCACTCCATCCTCGCTCTGCTTGTTCTTGAACACCCACTTAGTCCCAATGATATTGTGACCTCGCGGGGGCTCGACAAGCGACCAGACCTTGTTTCTCTCAAAGTTTTCTAGCTCCTCATGCATGGCATTGACCCAAGACTCGTCGGAAAGAGCATGAGAAACATCCTTTGGCTCGAATGAGGCAACAAAGGCAGAATGGAGACAGAATTGAGACATGCCAGATTTCGAATGAGTGACTCGCTCAAACAGGTCTCCAATAATCTGCTCAGAAGGATGCCTTTTCTGGATATGTCGGGGAGGTCCTAGATGAGAAGAAGAAGTGGCCTCTACCTCATGAGCTGAAGAGGTAGGAACAGAGCCACTAGCTCCCGAGGAAGCAGAAGGCATGGGCTGATCTCCTTGAGGTGCGGTGGAAGAAGGCACCTCAAGGGGTGGCTGAGGAACTGGATCGGGTAGAAAACCCTCATCTCCATCGTCCTCATCATCCACAAAGATGGGCTCGGAATGCTCTAAAGAACTCGAGATATCGGGCCTAGTCCTGACCGCCAAATCAAAGGTCACCTCACAGTCTCTACCATTTTATCGACTCAGATTCCAAACCCGATAAGCTCCGCTGAAGAAGACGAGTAACCTAGAAAGATACCATCACAAGAATGTGACTCGAACTTATCTAGGTTCCGGACTTCAAAATAAAGCACTTGCAACCAAACACACGAAAATGAGAGACGCTGGGCTTTCGCCCATATCTCAGCTCATAAGAAGTGCGGTGCAAGTGAGCCCGAAGAAAAACTCGATTAGAAACATGGCAAGCGGTGGCTATAGCCTCAGCCCAGAACTTCCACGGTGTAGAGTACTCATCGAGCATTGTCCTGGCCATCTCGACCAAGGTACGGTTCTTCCTCTCCACGACGCCATTCTGCTGTGGGACGTGCGGAGAAGAGAACTGGTGCTCTACACCCGTCTCATCACAGAACCTCTCAAAGTAGGAATTCTTGAACTATGTGCCATTGTCACTGCGGATCGCTCGTAAGGCACTCGGGAGCTCGACAGAAAGCCTACTAAAAAGACCTCGGAAATGTGAAAATGTCTCATCCTTCGAGGCTAAGAAAAACACCCAAGAAAACCTCGAATAGTCATCACCACGACAAGAACATACCACTTCCTCCCGCCGATCGCACTCGAAGTGGTCCAACAAAGTGTCCATATGGAGCAATTGTCGGTGCATCGGTCATAGTAATCGTGGACCGGAGGGTGAGAAGCGGCAACCATCTTGCCGTGCGGCATGGAGCACAAACAAGATCTTTGACCATCTTGAGTTTCGGCAGACCACGAATGAGATCGTGGCCGCTAACTCGGGTCAATTGGTCAAATCCAATATGACCAAGTCTCCTATGCCAGAAAGTCAAATCGCGGGACTCCGAAGCAACCAAACACCGGAGAGGATCACCAGAAGACTCAGAAAAATCAACACGAAAGATCATCCCATAACGCGAAATCCCGCAAACCAGACTACCCGAAGAATCAAGAATTTTGCAAGCATTTTTCTTAAAGCTCACCTCATAACCGTCATCGGTAAGCTGAGAAACCGAAAGCAAATTATAACGCAGCTTACTAACCAAGGCAACGTCCTTAAGAATAAAAGAAGCATTAACACACACAGTACCTTTGGCGATGACGCGCCCAGACGAAGCGTCTCCAAAGGTGATCGTCTCATCACCTGGAGCGCGGGCTAGGGAGGAGAACCAACGAGAGTCTCCGGTCATATGACGAGAACAACCGGAGTCTACAAGCCAAACCTTCTCCTTCCCTACCCGGCGAACCTGAGTCAACAGGAGAGTAAAGTCTCAGTACTAGGGTAAATCAAGAATGATTTTGGCACCTAATACTGAACAACATGTCGAGCAGATGAAGTAGTCAAGCACGACTGACCTCTATCTACCCTACGCTCTCCGTGACTCAAAGAAGCAGAAGGTCCGTGAGCGGACACTGGCATTGCGGTGTCCGATCGCACGGAAAGCGAGTCGGAAGACCGGCAACCAGCTGATCACACCGCGGGTAGCTGTCTCGACGGGGGAAACGAGATCTACCCTCAAGACGGCGAAAGTCACGACCAGGAGCAGCATGAGGACGAAAAATAGAAGACTCAGAAAAACCAAGTCCTCGATGCTGCCCAAACCCATCAGCTGAAACAACCCTAGACCCCGTGTTGGTCTTAGGTGCACTCAAGGTCTGGGGCTGACCCTGAATACGCCTAAGAGCTGCAACGCGGTCTCTCTGCGTGATCCTGGTGCGCTTGAAGCACCGATCGATCAAATGTCCATCCTTCTGACAGAAGGTGCAGTGGTACCTCACCTTCGAAGAGGTGGAAGTAGCATGCGAGGGCTTCGGCTTCTGAGAAGCCGAAGTAGCAGGTGGACTCACCTTGCTGTTAGAGATCCCCTGGATAAAGCCCGCTGATTTGAATTTGACCTCATCAGACCTGGGCTCAATCCCGATCGCACCTCCTACTATAGGTCTGAGTATAGCAGGGGATGCTTCCTCATGTCCTCATAGAAATCATATCCTAGACCCTGATTAAATCTGCAAATTTTAGACTGGTCTAGAATAAGATTGAGCTTCTTCTTGCCGCCTACAAATCTCTCGAGAGTGCTCATAAGGTACTGACACTCCCGAAAGAGGGAGGTGCAAGAAGAGCAGGGAGAAGAGGGAACAGCAGGGGGTAAGGGAGCAGATGAAGAACCAACAGCAGAGGAACGAATGGCTTGTGCACGCACAGCCGACTCAGAATGGACAGTCCTACTGCTAGCAGGTTGGTTAGCGTCGCTAGGCGTCTCTACCTTACCCTGGGGCTTCTCCCCCCACCAGCAATCACATCACAATTTGTTGGTTGCTTCTCTAGTAAATCCTTAGTTAGCTTCACACATTTCTCATCCAAAGCAATCAAGTCAGTTTTTAGTTTTTCACAATTTTTGCATGGTGAGCTAACAGGGTCCTTAGAAGCATAATTAGCCGATTTCTTATTGTGATCAATCATTTCTTGAAACCGCTTGAAACGATTCAAGCTCAGCAGATTAATTTAGGACAGTTTGAACATGAAGCGGTGGCTCAAGCAACCAAGAATACAACTCGAAATCTTATGATCTCGCCCGTTTTAGGTTCATCTTCAAATTATTGCAATTTTCACAAGACTCGGGCAGATCTAACAGCATGGTGTACAGACCTCTAAAAGCATTGTCCTTATCCTCACATGAGGTGCAAGCAATACTCTCAACAGAAGTAGATGAAACAGGCGCTACTCTACTCATCTCAAGCTCAGTAAGCAGACTAATGTTCTCCACCTTAACACTATCAAGCTCAGAGGACAAACTATCATGCGAGGTCCTTAATTTCTCCAAATCACCCAACAAAGCAGAGCATGTATCACAATTATCACTAGGAGCATCAGATGTAAGAGCAATAATCTCTAGTGACAATCTATCTACTTCCTTCTCTAACTCAGTACACCTAGCCCTAGCTCTAGCATGAAAACTACCTAGCTTAAGAAAAGCATGATTGAGCTGGTCGTAGGTGGGGCATACCTCGAGGGCCATGAAACACATGCCGGAGAAGTCGTCGCCGCCATCCTTGGGCTCTTGGTCACCGGTCCCATCGTCGTCGCTCCATCCCTCCACCTCGCTGAGGTCGAGGTCGTCGAAGCGTGAGGACGCGATGGAAGAGCTTGGCCTTCCCGGTTGCGGAACTTCTTCTTTCCGACGCCCGAGTTGGAGGCTTCTTGTTGCGTTCTTGTCGGTGTAGTCGATCTTGCCCGAACCGCCGTAGTCGTTCTTGCCCTTCTCGGCTTGGGGCAATTTGCCGAATGTGGTTGGGGCCACCACACTCAAAGCAAATGACAGTCCTCCTCTCTTCTCGTCCCTCCTCCTCTTGTAAGCATGGGAAAACTTCCGAGCTAGGAGGGCCGATTGCTCATCCTCGAGCTGCTCTAACTGATCATCAGTTACGTCACATAGAGCTGTAAGGGAGAAACCGCAAAGCGAACACGAAGAAGGACCAGAAGAAGAAACGGGATCGGTGACCAAGGCCATCGACTGTGACTTCGACCTACGAGAGACAATGTCAATCTCGTGAGTCTTGAGGCGCGAGTACAGCGCGTCAAGAGTCAAGGTCGAGAGGTCTGTCGTGTCTTTGATGGTGATCACTTTCATCTCCCAAACACGCAGATCAAGTGCAGTGAGCATCTGTCGAGCATTATCCGAGTCGGAGTATGTGAGACCGACGGCTCGAAGGTTGCTCAGAATCTTGTGGAAACGCGCAAAACACTCATCCAAGGAATCACCAGCAAGTATCTCGAATTTGTTGTATTCTCGCTTGAACTGTCCTGTCGGACTGTCTTAATCTGGGTGGTGCCCTCATGGTATGCATCGAGGGTCTCCCAGACGTCAAAAGTCGAAGAAAGATGAGAGATGCGGTCAAACTCACTACGACTCAGGCCCTGAATGATGATGTTCCTTGCCTTAGCATTCACCTCAACATCAGCCATGTTCCCGGCATTGATGTTCTCATCGGCAGGAACAACGAACCGGACCTTGACCTTGCGCCAGATGGCGTACCTCTGGGCCTGGATGTATGTCTCCATTCGGCTCTTCCAGAAGGGGTAATCGATGCCATCGAAAACGGGCAGCTTGGTCGAGTACTTGTCCGTCGCCATGGCTCTTGAGACCAGTTAAGATCTATGAATTAGAGCTAACCGGCTCTGATACCAATTGTTGGACCGAAATGGCGACAGAGGGGGTGAATGTCGACTCTTTAAAAAAACGACCCCTCAAAAGTACGGACTCAAATCTCCTCTCCGATAATTATGAAAATTATGAAGAGGGATTCTTATGCCTTTTGGAACTCCTAAACACCCACAAGAAAGAAGCAATGAAGAAAATCCGCTCAAACAACAATTTTCAGAGGGGCCGGGATGAACATAGTTCAAAGAGAGGTCGACCTCTCGATAACTCCAATGATCGCCCTTATAGGAGAGGTCGACCGCCTTGCACACACAAGTCAGCCGCCTCGGGAAAAATTCCAGGAACCCCAAATTTTGGACAGCAACTGTAAAGACATTAAACTTCAAACAAATGAGAAATTTGTGGCTTCTTCTTGATACACTTAGTCCACAACTCCAAGATAGAGACTAAAATAGCCAAAGGAGACTAAGAGATCAAGGAGAATCAACCTAAAACCACAAATTTCAGATTTGAACACAAAACTGAAAATTACAGGATGCTTCACCAAATCTCAAATTGCTCCTCCATCTTTGATCCTATGGCCATGAAACTTTGCAACTATGTTAGCAATAGCCAAGGGCTCTCAGACCCAATTTCATGCCAACTTGCAAAGGAAAACAAGAGCTGAGCCAAAACCCTAGAAATGGGAGCAAATTTTGAGAGGGCACTAAAATTCAAATTTCTCCCAAATCAATGATCCTTTGGCAATGAAACTCAGGGAATAGCTAGTAAATAGCCTCTGGACCCTCCATGCCAAAACTCAAGCCATCTCATCAAGGGAAATCAGATTTGGGCAAAAACCCTAGAAATGCAGAAACACAAACAGAGACTCCTCAAAAGTGAAATCTGAGATTAAACCAAAGTTTGCTCCTGGGAACTCGATCAAATGATCTTAAGGCAACATCCCAACCTAGAGCAACCCATTTTGGCACTCTCCAGCAAGAAACAACAAGAAACTCAAAAATCAAGAAATCTCAGAAATAACAGAACGAAGAACTGAACAGGAGCACGAACAGGAAAACTTCAAATTTTTCATTCCATATCAAAAGAGAATACATAGGAGTCCCGATACCGTGGACATTCGAACAAGAAGGTTGATTACAGGACTCTCAAACACTCATCTCCCTCTCCATCTCAAGAACACCACCCATACAAGCTTGTGAAGGGGGATGAACACTCTCAGGAACACATCGAAGGTGAGCAGACAGGGAGCACTACTCTACCTCCTCCACTCACTCTCAACAACTAAAGCCTAAAGCCAAAACAACCACTAAAGACTCTTTTGACTCTAGCAAACCCTAATTCCTTTCCAAGTGCTCAAGTGGGCATGCAGCCCCTCAATCCTTTATATAGCCTCCGGCTAACGGGTCTCCGTCCCGTTACGCCCGCTAAATCCAACGGAGCCTTCTCCCGCTTGTGCAGCCTTGCGAATTTCCCGATTCGCCCTCGTGCACCTTCCGGGAAGCTTCCGCGCTCCTTGCCTCGCACGCCTCGCAACCACCTCGAGTCCACGTCGCCTTCGACACATCCCGACCGTTCGACCTCGGCGCCACTGCGCCTAGTCCGGTCCACCGTGTCTCGCCACGACTCGCCGACGCCCCGCTGCCACACGGACAAGAAACACGTCAAATAGCACCGCTCGATACATGCAAGCTTAAATAACATCACTTACCATGCCGAAGTCCAAACCTGTCGAAATTATCAGAATATGCATCCTAAACCGAAAACGACCAAGTTTGACCAAAACGACCAAGTCCGTCGCACCACGCAACGACATGGTCCAAACCACTCAAACCAAACTCGACTAGCATAACCAATGTCAATTACTCATCATACACATGTGGTCACCTCCACATGGTTCATCACTTCTCAATACATAAAGTTGCCAAACCGTTTAACCTCTCTTGAGACATTGTTGACCTTAAATGATTCTTCAACAATTTCAACTTTGAAAAGCTTCTTTCAGTGATGCCACGATCCACAGGGCATAGTAAATAAAATCCGATAAGCAATAGAAATATTAGGATAACAATCCGCTTCTCTGACAAACTCAAAGATCTCCATAGCAGACATTGTTTTATCTGATAAAGTCAATTGCATAACACTTAACTCAGAAATTAGATTATTTAACTCAACATCAGATGAACCATCTAGAGAGAAAGTTTCTGCAAAGTTTCTGCGGAGAGAGAGACGGCCACCCTCCACGGCTCGGCGCGGCGTGCGGCGTGCCCTAGACGGCTAGACGGAATCACAGAAGAACTAAGAAGTCGGAAAGTCAGATTTTAGAAAGAAGACCGAAGACGAGAAGTTGGCCCGGCTGGGAATTCGGAAGACGGATAGACTCATAGACGGATAGTGTACATAGTATATATACTATGTATATGGGGGATTGGGGGCCCCTAAATTTTGGGGGCCCGGTGCGGCCGCCCCGCTCGCCCCCCTTAGGGCTGGGCCTGCTTCCCGGAAGGTGCAGGAGGGGCGTTTTGGTGAATACGCAAAGCTACACTAAAGGAAGTGGATTGTGGACAAAGCACTAGAGTTAGTGGGTAAAGTGTAAAACTTAATGGGCAAAGCATGTTTGTGAACCCATTATGCAAGACTATAAATAGGAGGTCTGTCTCCTGCATATGTATGGTGGTGTGAGAGGGTTAGAGTCTTTTGCTTTGTGCTTTAGTTGGTGGGGAGAGCAGGAGAGGATGCTTTGGTTGTTGCTCATGTCTCCTTCGTGAGTGTAGGCAGCAGCATGTGTGTTCTTGTCTCCCATGCATGTGTTGAGTTCTTGATTTTCTTGCAATCATGTATGGGGATTTGGTGTGCTGTGTGTTCTTGATGTAGGAGTGGGCTGTGAACAATCCTTTGTAAGCATTCTTGTCTCCGTATCAATATCAATACGAGAATTTTATGCTTTGGATTGTTCTTCAGTATTTGCATCTCTCTGACTGCTCTCTGTTCTATTCTGTTCTTGAGTGGATTTCTTGATCAAGTGGTTGATTCTTGTTTGCTTAGTGGTGAGAAGATGCCTCAAAACCATTTGGTCAGATAGATCCCCCAAAAGCACAATAGAAGAATCAAACATTCCTTTTTCCTCAAATTCCTCTGTTTTGAAAAATTAGGGTTGCCGATTTCGATCCAACAATTATGAACTATCAAATGTGAAAGGGTATCTCATATAGATAGGGGGAGATTCTCGTTTGGTTCAATTAAGGACCGAACACTATTGCCGTATATCTAAGTTTAAGTGTATAACCACATGTGCTATATAGACTCTAGTTTTAGCTGACTAAATTTTCTAAGACTAGCTTTGTATTTTGATAGGCCTAAGTAGTAAGGGCATACCGAGTAAGATGCTCCTAGGGACTCCTTTCATCAATGTGTTGGGACCAAAAACTGCTAATACAATAGTGAATACCCATTTAGGGAACGGACCTAAGTGAGAATCTTCACTTGGGGGATGGACCTAAGTGAGAATTCAAATGCTCACTTGGGGGATGGGCCTGAGGTTCGACATTTATCGGGTTGGTGCAAGGTTAGGTCTACATAATGTAAATGCTATATGATAATTAATTTCATCACATGCCAAATGAAGCATGAAGTTGCTGACGGTATAATTGATTATCTCATATAGGCAAAGTTGTACAACCTCTCGAGAGTGTTAAAACTATTTAAATAGTCATACTTGCGGAAATGAGCATGCTTAGATGTAGCCACAATGGGTATAGTTATCATTTTCAAAACTGCTTTATTGAACATGTGGGGTGGCATGTACATGTCATGTGTGCCATGCCCATGGGCGGGAAATATGCGATGTTCGCATCTAAGGAGGGTTGCGGATGGATATGATTTACTGTGATCAAAGTTATACAAATGTTATTTCATTACATGTTAACTGCTTTTTAAAATTCCGTTGCAAATTACTATTTATCAATATTGCAAATGAAACTTGTTTTATACTGAAAATAACTATAGTATAGAGCCTTACTTATTGTTAGCTTTGTATTTATTTATATGTTGTGATATACTACAAATTTTGCTGAGTACACAATGTACTTAATCTTGTTTAAATAATTATTGTTCAAAGAATGAGAAATATAACATGCCAGACGACGCGTACTTTGCCCCGGCACCAGGGAATTTGACGATGGATCTTTATAGGGCCTAATTCTAGTTGGTTGCCTGTAGGCTATAGTGGTACACCGTTGGACACTTTTGGTTTATTACTTATCTTCCACTGCAATTCACTCTTAACTCTTATATTTATTCGGCCAGTCGGTCTTATGTTGTAAACTATTTATGCATCATTTATATATTTGTCTCCTTGTTGTAAACTAAATGTATGTGATGTGTATAGATGTGATCTTGATGTTGTAAATATATATACTAGCTAATGATCATGAGTCTACTATAGAATACATAGGGTGCTTTTAGGTATTAGACATGCGAGATCCCCCACACACTTTCTGTGCTGCTAATCGCCGTGTATTACGCGAAGGCAACACAATTATCCGATGAGATCAATGTTATAAATTGCTAGCTGTTCTACCGAACTTTCTGTTTTACTAGTACCTACCGTGTGTTGCCGCTGGTCTATGTGGGAAGTTTGATTGAAAATCAATAACAACTTAATTAGTTTGCTTTCTAGAAATTAGAAATGGTCTGTGGAACTAAATTCCAATTGACCAATTCCAATTCCAATTCTACTAGAATTAGAAGTATGTTGATTAATTAGCTCTTCCAATCCCCTCTTTTGCTTGTCGCCTAAAATTCCAAGAAAAAGTTTGTAAAAATAATTTTATTATTATTATTATTATTATTATTATTATTATTATTATTATTATTATTATTATTATTATTATTATTATTATTATTATTATTATTATTATTATTATTATTATTATTATTATTATTATTATTATTATTATGAAAACAGTATCTGATTCCCTTTGTCTTCCATATTCTTATTATGTGATTGAATTTAATTGCTAGGAATTTTTATAAAATGCAAAAGTCAGTATTAAAAGCAATGGGAACTTTAGTGGGTCTGAAACAAAAGTATAATTCATTGGCATGAAAGTAAATACAATTATTGGCATGAAAGTAAATACTACAACTACTATAAAAAAGACTAATATTAGACGCCTCATCATTGACGGCTCACCAAAACCGTCTGTGCTAAATGCAATCACAGACAGTTTAGATTTAGAGACCGTCTATGTTGCTATCAATGCTAAAAACCGTCTATAAAGAGATAATATCACAGACAGTTTATGATGAGCACTGTCTGTGAAGTATCACAGTTAAGAACCGTCTGTGATATTGCCAACTATCATATATGGTTTTTTATTTAAATCGTTTATGATACTTCATAAACTGTATTACAACCGTCTGTGATAATGGTTTGTATTAAAAACCATCTGTGGTATATTTTCTGCCTCGCAATCTCTAAAATTTTATAATCTCTCACCTAAGTCCGAGTAGGATTCTCTTCCGAGACACCTTTAGTAAAACAGGCATAACTTTTGCATACGGTGTCCATTTTTGATGTTCTTATACTCATTGGAAAGCTAACAACGAGACCAATCCAAAACAAATGACCAGCTTAGGCTTGTCACCCTCTAAGACCCCTAAAATTGGAAATCTTTAGCCTCAAATTTGCATCATAAGTTTTCGATTTCTATTTTTTGCCAAAATTTTCAATCTTCCCTTCAGAATTTGGGGTTCACCTCAACTGCAAAGTTGTAGATCTCATCTAAACCTTTCAAATGAGCATATATAAGCCATATAGAACTTTGCTATTTTATCTTTTGAGACTAGCTGTTTACATTGCACCGATATATACATATATTGTCTTAGATAATTATGTATCATAGACGGTTTATAGCTCAAATCATATGTGATAATTACGTATTATAGATGGTGTATAGTTCAAACCATCTATAATAATTATGTATCATAGACAGTTTATGGTTCAAACCGTTTGTAATAATTATGTATCCCTGATCGTTGGGCCCATCGATCCTCCCCAACCCAATCCCAGCCAATAGAAACCCACCAACCCCTCCTCCACGGATTGTAGCTCTACTCCGGCAAAAATTTTTCCACTCCCACCTCTCCCTCCCCTATACATACTCACCCAAATCCATCCTCTATCACACTCAAAATCTCTCCAACCTCCTCCTGCTTGACCCCGACCTTGATGGCCCTTGCGAAGTAGACGACATGCAAGTCTACGGGCAGCATGAAGCCACAGAAGCAGCTAGCTACCATGATGGTGCTCAAGTCAGCACCGGCGATGGCGGGGTTAAGAACATCCAATTCGCACGCTGCATCAGGGGCGAGAAGGCCTGGGCATAGAGGCCTCGTCAGCGTAGTTGAGCTTCTGCTGTCTACTAGGATCTCTGCTTCTTCTTTGTTCTTGCCATGTTAAAGAGTTGAATTCGTAAGATTAAGAGATGTGTTCTTGCCATGTTCTTACTATATTAGATGGGTAACCTGGTCGTTATCTTGTTATACTGTAATGATGGATTCTAGTATTAATGGAAATGGAATGTGTTGTTATGTTTGTTGTTGTATTTGTTTGTTTTTAAAGGGTATAGCTAATATTTCTTGAGGCTAGCCAGAAAATAAAAAAAATTTAGGTATAGAATGAATTATCATAGACAGTTTTATAGTATAAACCGTCTATAAAGGACTATCACAGACGACTTGAACCAAAAACTGTCAGTGATACTCGCATGTCACAGATGGTTCTATATATCAACCGTCTGTGATACTCATATATCACAGACGGTTTTTAGTTTGAGCTATCTGTGATAGTGTTCTTCACAGCTTGTCTGTGTTGTATTTATCACAGACGGTTCTAGTTACAAATTGTCTGTGTTGTATTTATCACAGATGGCTCGCAAACCGTCTGTGATAACCTCCGATTATCACTGACCTATAAATTCAGACGGTTCGAAAAACCGTCTGTGATGACAGTTCTGAACCATCTATGATATCCCTTTTATAATAATGTACATAAAAATGTAAAGAAAGTAAATGGCGGAAAATCAGATGATAGTCGTCCTAATAATCCCCTTCTTACGCCAGGGGGAAACGCCGCGCCCTCCGCTCGGCCACGTCGCCCGCGCCCGCGCTCCGGCCGGCGCGTGGTGCGGGGATTTCGGTACGGTCGGGGGAGGGCATTCCCTCCTGTTTTTTTTAAATTACGTACAGGTCCTTTTTCCTCGCGAACAGGTCATTTTTCCTCGCGAAAAGGTCCCTGACGGTTTTTTGCGGCGAATTTTTCTGAAAACCCCCCTCCAATTTGCAGGATAGCGCCCCGCGGTTTTCTAAATTGCGTACGGGTCCTTGTTTCGTTACATACAGGCCCTCGATTTTTACAAAAAAAACCCTTTAACTTTTTCGAAAATACGTATGTGCCCTCAATTTTTTTAAAAAACTCCTCACAAATTATCGACTATTTTACTTCGGTGCACACGGTGGCTGGCGCGGCGTGTCGCCGCGCCTATGTGGCTAGTGTACTTACAAAGACCGAACAAACATGATGATTTGATCACTGTATCGTCTCTTCGTATCTTTATTATTTTAACGAAAGTCTATTCGTGTTTTTGTTCTATTGGTTTGCTTGTCGAAACATTTTGCTGCATGTACGGCAGTCAGGACTTTATGGGACACGAGTGGCGTGTAAGCAGGGAAAATAATTTCAGCCGAATTTCGGTTTTCTCAGTGGAGTCTGAAAAATTATAAAATCGATGACTTTCAGTTTGAAATTTAACCAAAATTTTTAACTAATATAAGGTAAGAAGTATTGATGAGCACTAGATCTTGAGTAAGTTCAACCCCCAAAATCAGCACTATTTTTTGTTTTTTATTTCTACTAAAAAAGCAGATTTAAAATTTAAAATTTCCAAATGAATTTTTTTTGAGATTTTCTGAAATTTACAAATTTCGGATTTATCGGGAGGGCGGCGAAAAAAAATCCGGAAAAGTTTTCCCTGCGTGTAAGATCAATATAATTTTCTTCAAAAAAAAACTTAGGGGACATGAGTGATGTATTAATATGCACGTACATCATGCTACGGTTAAGGCGGCCGCCGGCAGCGATCTTCCGCTGTCTTCGCGTGGCTGCAACTAAGCACGACCTTCGTACAGTAGTACATAGCGCCGGCCATACAAACACAAGAGAGACAACGGCACCAGATAGAATGTCAGATTGATCATTGTGATATGCAGTGCGCCGGTGCCTGATCGGAGCATTCTAATCTCTAAACTTACCTGGTGCGACGTTCTCCATCCACGATGTCCTCCGGCTCCAGTGTCCAGATCGATGCTTTCAAACTGGTGATGGTGTGGGGGTAGCGATGACATTCCACGTCGGAGATGCGATGTGTGAATGGTGTTTCGGCTTCGGTGCTGACATTCCTGGACGCAACATTGTTTTGTCCCTTCTCATCTTGAATTAAAACTCGACGCCATATCTTGATAATCGACCATGCGCGAGTAGAAGGGCATAATGCGTTCGAGTAGTTAGATTGCAGCGATATCAATGATCGATGTTGGCATCTTTCGTGGGATCTTGTTCATGTGCTGCCGGAATCATAGATGACACTGTAACTTCTTCGCGTCCTCCACGAAAGTGCGAGGACGCCGGTCGTTTGGACGTGGGCTGCGGACTGTGATTCCCGTAAAAATGAGGTTTCCTTTTCTCTCCTTGATGACACACGTCTCTTCTCTCTCAATGGTTAATTGCTTCCTCTAAGTAGCACTATTTAGTTTTCACGTGAGTAATATCCAGATCATGACAACTTGATCGAAAGGTTAACACTTAAAACAGTATGTAGGATCGTTGATAGTAATCAGAGAGGGGTGAATGATTGCTACGCACAGCGGAAACTTTTTTTTAATTTTCTATCTTTTAATGTGCAAAACCAGAAATAACAAAAAAACCCAAAAAAATATTTTTTCCTGATTTTACTGTAGTAATTACTGTAGCGATTTACTGTAGCAGCGAAAAACTTCCGATCGATCGGCAGCGAACTATGCACGTTTTTTACTCAATCTTCTAGTCAATTTTAATTAAAACTAATACATATATTTAAGTAAGAAAAATACGTAGATATAAATCAATGTATAGAGAATATACATGAATAAAAAAACCTAGAAAAAAATAATAAATGTGAAATAAAAAACTCACAAACTTTATTCAAAAACGCGGGTACTATTCATACATCCATCGATCTATCCAGTGCCGCACCTCCTTTGTTCACCTGTACCGCGCCGTTCCAAAGGCGTTTTTTCTCTTCTCCACGACCACGCTCCTTTTTCTACTATTCTCTACCAACCGGTGGCTGCATTATATATATGTGTGTGTGTGTGTGTGTGTGCAGCCCCCCTTAAAACACCTCTTCAAACTCTACTTAAAATCTTAATCTAATTCTAACTAGGCCTTAAAATTCTAATCCAACTCCAACTAGTCCTTAAAATCCTAATTCAACTCCAACTAGACTTGGGTCTTTTTTACCTCAACTAGACTTTTGGCCCACTAATTTTCAAGGGACCCGAAACCCTTTCTAACACGGGTTTTTCATACTCACGACTTTTCTAACACGTCACGTGTCGAAGCCTCCAGGACGCACCTCCTGTAGCTTCTTCACGTATCATCCACCTTTGATCTCCATGCGCCCCAAGCATGAGCCCGATCATCTCGTGACCTCCTTGACCGTCTGAACCTCGGATCTCACCATCATAGTTCCGGTCCACCTCGTCACTGACCATGATCACCTCCATGCTCAACCTGCACATGCAAAGACCAAAGAACATTCTTCCGGTACAAGTTCGTCTCAACTTGACCAACATCAGCCTGCACACACGCTGATGGGTGGGTTTGAGGATATAATGTGGTAGAATTTGTTGAAGGTTAGCAGGGAAATCGGTTTTTTCCATGTTTTTTGTCTGGTATCTCCGTAGTGTTTTTTAAGCCGAGGTGGGGAGACGGAAAAAGAATGCTTCACCGATACTTCTTTTTTTTGAAGTAGCAAAGAAACTCAATTACATTTGTGAGATAAAAAGATAAGTACATGTGTCATAGTCCAACCGCACACATATAGAGGTGGGATTGGATCTGGACTATCCAATGTTCAATTGGACACAACCTACTTTGGACTTGACTCGATAAGATCAATTTGGATGTGAACACTTAACTATACATCCACATGCAACCCTTACTAAGCACACTTTCTAGTGATATCATGTTCATCTGCAAATCCCCATCGGACCGACCTATAAGGTCGTTGATCTCCTTTTTGCACTAGAATTATTGAAGAGATAAACATTAGAAGCAAAATGAGTATAATTTGCAATAAATTAGGAATAAATTTCAAATCAAATTAGTGCAAGATGTGATGCAAAATCAACATTACTTGAACAGAGAAATCAGAAAAAAAAACAAACCAATTGAAGTAAGTCACTATAAATTTGGAAGCAAATCAAATCATGATAGACTTTCAAAACAAAATTTGTATAAAAATTCAAATCAATTTAAAATTTAGAACAAGTAAGCATAAAATTAGGACCAAGTCGAAATAAATTTGAAGGAATGTTGGGATGAAGATGGAAGCAAAAATTTGTATAATTTTCAAGCAAAATAAAACCAAATTAATATAGTTATGAAACAAGATGATATAAATTCCAAAGCAAATTGGGATAAGCATCGAAGTAAAATAAGTATAATTTACGAGCAAAATAAAAAATAAAACCAACTTAGTGTAGGTGTGAAGCAAGTCAGCTTAAATTCAAAAACAAGTTGGGATAGACATAGATGCAAAATAAGTATTATTTGCAAGCAAAATAAAAAATAAAACCAACTTAGTACAGATGTGAAGCAAGTCCATAAAATTTTTTAAGCAAGTTAGGACAAACATAGAAGCAAAATAAAAAATAAAACAAATTTAGTATAGATGTGAAGCAAGTTAGGATAATTTTGTAAAACAATTCTCAAAATCCAATCTTTACAATTTGGAAGTTAGTCAATATAAATTTTGGGAGTAAAATTGAGAATAATTTGGATGGACACTAATTAAAAAATTCAAATTAGATTCATGTACAGTACAACTGTTGGACTGGTCAACTACTTCTTTCACGCTACATATGCCCTCATTGTACCACCAGCCACCATTCAATCACAAACCACCAATCTACCTCTCTGTGCATTAATTGAATCAAAGCTACTCCTGTGCCACTGTAGTTGGTCACATAGGATAATATTCTATGTACATAAGTGAATTGGTATATATATTAAGGTGGATATAACAAGTTGCTACACGACAAAAGAGCATAACGTGACTCCACGAACAACTTGGATTGAGCTGCTTTGATCTGATATTTTCCAACACTATGCGGTCAACCATGCAAACACGTGCACGCGCGGAATGAGGACTTCACGAAAAGATAAATACTTATTCAAACATGCTGTCCTTACATCTCATAATTTTTGAGATATTTTGGGAATTTCAATGTTTGATTATCACGGCATTTTCAATGCATGCGCTGATGTGAGTGAGACAATTTCAACTAGCACTTTATCAAGCCCTTGTGAGAATTGAACCATTTCATCTATAATTCTAGCATATTACTTTAACTGTTTCATGTGAAATTCTTACAAATTCCCATATTCCAACCAAACTCTCAGTGTGCAGCATAGATCTAACCTACACCTAGTCCAACCCCAGATAAATTTGACCCAATCCAAACCCAGCTCAGCCAAACCTGATCAAGGCCCAACCTAATCCAAGTGTGATAATATTTTTTTTAAAAAAAGTAGTAGATATACATGCTCAAATTGTTCTCATTGGAGAGAAAATGTCGCATGCGATTTTGGCCGATACAGTTGAACTCAGTACAGTGTGTATTACAATCTACCTGTAGACCCCACCTTGAAAAGACGCATCATTTAAAAGCTAGTTACTATAGCAATAGAAGCCAAAGCCAAAATAGAAAAGAACCCATCCATTGTCGAAGACCTGCCCAGAAAGAAGTATGCCCAAATATGGTCCATATAAGGGTATGAGTGCAAGTGTCAGGATTTAGTTCCATCATGCTAGCTGATTAAGAGTTAGACCAACATATAACCTCTATTGCCAGTGTGCTCCTAAGGGATTGAAGACCATATTAACAAGTGTTCCATCTTGCAAATAGGGCATACCTTGCCTAGGCAAAATTTTGGAAATGACCCCCCTATTCCTATGTCTTCCAGCTACATTGTCCCCAACTTTGATTTCATATTTCCATAAAATATATACACAAACCATTATGTCTAGGGGGTCCCTCTGGATTCATTTCACATCGATAATGAGCCCTCTTCCACCTATAGGTAGTTTGAGAGAAGTTTCTTTTGAAGTGGATACCTCAAGACCAAATATAGCTTATAATAATCCAGCTTCCGCGATATACGACGATTCGCTTGCTATCTGAGGTGTTAATTTACCTACGAAAATATCATCAGTTTGTACCTAGGATCCCAACCTAACAACTCCATTTCTTTCCAAATTGTAGAGTAAATGTTCTTTTAGATGTGGTTTTTCTTTAGTGATTTTTTCAGCGGAGCCTTGGCTTGTCGTATTTGTCTAAATTTCATATTTTCGGACGTGGCATTTGGGTTAACCCTTTTACGTGAAGTGAGGATGAAAGCTTAAGCGGGGTCGGTGCAAGTGTGTGGTTTATTAGGCATGTGCAGACCTAAGTCCATTTGGAGCTAGAGTGTTATAAATGTTATTAAAGCCAAGTGTCGTGGTTACATAAGCGCATCTGATCAGGCACGTGTTGGCCCCGAGTGGGCATTGTTTTCTTCGTGAGACTCTTTTACTATTTAATCATGTAAGAATTAGAATTAATTTCTGTTTACTTACTTTTATCCATGGAGCTTTATTTTGTATATTGCAGATGGTTTCTTTTTTTCTTAATCGAAGTTCTTGGTACGGAGGAGGTCCTGATAATTCACCCCAACATAGGTATGTTCCCGGAGTACGTCGGGTTATTTTAGAGTGAGTGTATGTGAAATCAGGCTAAAAAAGGATTGAGCTCAAATGTGGCCCATGTAGGGGTATGAGTGTAAGTGTTGGAATTTATGAGCTTTTAGGTTTACTGCCAATTGTTGCCAATGCTTGGTATACCAAGCTTTGGTATTGATGACTGAAGTTGGTAAGTATTTGATTTGGTACTAAACTTTAGCAAGATCCCTTTTCCTTTGGCACCTTAGTTCAATTTCTTGCCAATCTTTCGTGAAAAACATTGGTAACCAATTTGATGCTAAATTTTTGTAAGATTTGGTGCAGCAAATTTGTCACCACACCAAACTGCCCTTTAGTCCCACATTATTAGTTGAGCAAGAGTTACACTGACATATAATCCTATTTTTAAATGCGTTTTAACCCTAGGATTAATCCTTTTATGCTAAGCGATGATGAAAATGTAAGTTAATTTGGAGCTGGGAAGTTACACATTAGGGACCAATAGAGGACTAATCAATAAAAGAAGTACCTAACTACAATTTCGAACTTAGTCCCGTACCGCGTCAACTGTCAGGTCAAGCTTGTTTAAGAGCAAGAACCCCGTCCCACGCGTTCGAATCTTTTTGCTCGGATCTCTCTGCTTCTTGCAAGCTCCAAGCCGAGGTCAAGAAGACGCGTAGGGAGAGGGAGGAGCGAGGGACGCCAGTCGCCACCGTTCGAGAGCTTTCAGGTGAGTTTCTTGTAGAAGCTTAATCAACTTTTGATGAGATAAAGTTGTTCCTCTTCCTCTCAATGAAAAGGGAAAAATTTTATTCCGAATGTTGCTGTAGTGGAAGGAGGCGCAAATCTTGCTCGGCTCCATCCGCCGCTAGACTCCTGCAGGCCCCCTGCGAGGCTGTTGAGCATCGCGTGTGTGACCCAGCGCACGCGTGCTGCTCGACGTATCGCCGCGCCGCCGAGCTCAAGAAAGGTGGGAACTTTGCCTGGCTCTTGCCTGTTTGTCTTCATTCCACATAGCGTAGTAAGGCAATCCGTGATACATGTTTTGCAAGCGAATTTAGCAGTGCCTTGATTGAGTACTGAGTAATACTGGGTGAGTATAAGACATGGCTAATCATTCATGGAAAGGATCAAAGGATCCCACAAAGGCCAAAGCTATCTGATTCTTGACTGTTAAAACGATTACGTCCTTCACCTTTTTATTTGTATTGCTGGAGTTGAATCCCCCTGGGTCCTGTATATTCACAGTAGCTTTCAATATCTTGCCTGATGTCTTGCTTGTTTTCAGTCATTCAATCTCCAATCTGAATTTACTGGATCAGGTATTTCTCCGGTTTCCATTGGCTACTACCTGAAAATGGCTAGTGTTCAAGTCACCTTCTGTTGACTACTTATCACCACACCCAGCCTGCCAATAGATTTTTCTCTTCATTGTATATATCCATGAGATGAGCTTCCAATTTAATTCTGACTCAATTCCTCATCTGAAAGTTATATATCTTCAGCCTTCTCATCAAATATCCCAATCCGGTGAGCTAACCCCGCTTTGAGTCTCCTCTTAGTAGCTCTTCTGCTTATGCTCCGCCCTCTACATAACTATCTAGCACATCTAATTTGCACTTGCGAATTGTCCAGAGCATATCCTGAGCCTTCCATCTGTTCTGAATCAAAGTGGCTAACTCATCATCTACAAACCAGCTTTTCTCTAGCCTAAATACATTAGTTCTGAGAAATTGGGAACCACCAGTTTCTACCAAGTGGATGTTAATTATTAATTCTATTTTGAGACGAAGGGGGTGTTAATTGTGGTAGGCACAAAGTAGTAATGTATCTTTCTATTGTGTTATTTGTTGCAATTGTTATCATTTTCTTTGGAAAAAGTTGCATATATACTTCTGGAGAAACACCACTTTGCAAACATACAACTTTGTTCTTTCGCTCCGAAAATATCATTATAAATTTCAGTGGAGAAAGTAAAGGCCCTTCCCCCTTTGCAAAGCTGTGGGTGAGGAGGGATTTGAACCATCTGTTCACTATCTTCTGTGGAGAGCTCCCACACTGGCCTGCTCCTCCTTCATCGTCTTTGCTTTGCCACAATGGGAATGGAGACATGAGAGCGGACTGGGGAGGCAGTGATGGGCGAGCTGCAGCAAGATGATTCACTTAGGCAGCATGGAATTTTTGGGGCAATTCTCATGCACAAACCAGAATGGGTGCAGATGATACGACCTTTATAAATTTTGAGTTGTTTAATTAATTATCTGAAAGTAATTAAATATAAGGTTATTGTTTGTGAGTGTGAATGAGTTGAAAGGATAAATTTGAGTACACCATAAGAAAAATACAACTACATTTAATTATATCTTAATCTGTAATCTTATAACACACTTGTGTGTTTGTTTATCTTTTCAGCAGAGATGGCGGAAGCAGCTCTCCTTGCTCTCTCAAAGATTGGTTTCTATTTATCGGGAGAAGCTGCCACTATTCTCGCAACCAAATTTTCTAATTTGAAGGAGCTACCAAACACTGTGCAGCGTATACGGAGGCAACTTTTGATGATGAACCTCTTTATACGGAAGACAGGTGCATTGTATCTCAGCGATGAGCTCCTCAAGGGATGGATTGCAGAGGTGCGAATGCTGGCTTACCGTGTTGAGGATGTAATGGACAGCTTTTCCTACAACTATCTTCGTTATAAGCAAGACCAGTTCCTGAAAAAAATGGGCAAGGGATTAAACTATGCTGTAGTGTTTAGTGGAATTGCTGATAATCTAATTCAGATAGAGAAGGAAATTGAGCATGTTTCAATGCTGAAAGATCTATGGGTGAAACCAGTCCATGAGCTTCTTCCAACTCATGTCTCCAACACCGAACGGCAATTCCCTCAGTACAGTATGCCCCAACTTATGAAGGATGAAGATCTTGTGGGGATTGAGAACAACAGGGAGCAGCTAATTAAATGGTTGAGTCCCAACATACCAGATCTCAAGGTAATATCAGTTTGTGGTATGGGTGGGATGGGAAAGACTACCCTGGTCGCCAATGTGTACGAGCAGCAAAAGGATAACTTCAAGGTGCATGTGTGGCTCACTGTTTCACAGACATACAACAGTGTGGACGCATTACTGAGGAAGCTACTAGAGATGATTGGTACCTGTGAGGAGCCAACAACCGCTAATATTGGCACGGACATTGAGAAGAAGAAATCAGATGACATTGACAACCTGGACACCCTCACGGTGAAGATAAGGTTAAGGGCAGTGTTTGGACAAAAGAGATATATGATTGTATTAGATGATGTATGGAACCCTCAAGTGTATGATAGAATGCGCGATGTGTTTGAAGAATATAAAAATGGAAGTTGCATTGTCATCACGACAAGGAAAGAGGATGTGGCTGCTCATGCACACCAGCATTACCAACTCAAGCTTAGTCCGTTAGGCTTGAAGGATGCGCTTTGCCTCCTCTGTACTAGGGCATTTCCTTACAGTGACTCTGAGTGCCCATCAAAGCTTCACGAGTTAGCTGCTAATATTGTAATGAAATCTGAGGACTTGCCACTGGCACAGTGCCTAGCAGAGCTTCAGGAATTAACTAATGGTGTAGTAAAGAAATATGAGTGCTTGATGCAGGCAGAGTGCCCGTTAGAGCTTCGGGAGCTAGCTGCTGATGTTGTAAGTAAGTTTGAGTGCTTGTCAAAGGCAGAGTGCCCATCCAAACTTTTGGAGCTAACAAATGATATTATAAAGAAATGTGTGGTCTTGCCTCTTGCTAATTGCCCGTCAGAGCTGCAGACGCTAGCTATTAATATTGTAAAGAAATGTGGGGGCTTGCCGCTGGCAATAGTATCAATAGGCAGCTTGCTGTCTACAAGGAAACAAATCGAGCCAGTTTGGAAGCAGATATATGATCAACTACCATGTGAGCTAGAAAAGGATGTCAATGTCCGGGGAATTCTAAATCTGAGCTACTATGACTTGTCTGGAGAGCTCAGAAACTGCTTCCTGTACTGCAGCATGTTCCCAGAAGATTACCCCTTGTTAAGGGAAAAGCTTGTGCGACTATGGATTGCAGAAGGCTTTGTGGTAAAGAAGGGGGACAGCACTCTGGAGGAGGTGGCGGAGGGCTATCTCATGGAGCTGATCCATCGGAGCATGCTTCAAGTTGTGGATAATGATGAGCTTGGCAAGGTGAATACGTGCAGAATGCATGACATTTTAAGAGAATTGGCTCTTTCAATCTCTAAAGAGGAGATGTTCGGTACAGTTAACGATTTCAGTGCAATAATTCAGATGGATAGAGATGTACGTCGCCTATCAACGTTTCGGTGGAGGAAGACAAAAATTGATGCACCAAAGATGCAATTCCCGCACCTCCGAACCCTAATGGCAGGTGAAACCATAGTTGCCTCTATACCTATGATATTATCTGAATCGAAGTACCTTACTGTCCTTGAGCTGCAAGACTCGGGAGTTGCTTCAGTGCCTACATCTTTAGGGAATCTGTTTAATTTACGATACATCGGCTTAAGGAATACAGGTGTAAGCTCACTCCCAGACTCTATTGAGAATCTCTCCAATCTTCAAACTCTTGATGTCAAGTCAACCAATATAAAAAATCTGCCACATGGGATCGTGAAGCTCACTAAACTAAGGCACCTTCTTGCTGACAGATTTGCTGATGAGATGCAGTCAGAGTTTCGGTACTTCATTGGGGTTGAAGCACCTAAAGGGATGTCCAGCCTGGAAGAACTGCAGACTCTTGAGACTGTGCAAGCAAGCAAGGACTTAGCTGAGCAACTCGAGAACATGATGCAACTAAGAAGCGTGTGGATTGACAACATAAGCGCTGCACATTGTGCCAAGCTTTTTGCTACCTTGTCGATGATGCCGCTTCTTTGCAGCTTGCTTCTCTCTGCAAGTAATGAAAAGGAGGCACTTTGCTTCAAAGATCTTAAACCAACTTCCACAAAGCTCCACAGGCTAATTGTCAGGGGGTGCTGGGCCGATAGAACACTGCAGTGTCCAATATTTCAGCACCACGGGAGAAATCTCAAGTATCTAGCTCTCAGCTGGTGTCAACTTGGCGAAGATCCGATGGTGTTCCTCGCGTCACATGTTCCGAACTTGTCCTATCTAAGACTTAACAATGTACGCAATGTACAGAAGCTGGTTCTTTCTGCTCAGTCCTTCCCACACCTTAAGACGCTCGTTTTGAAGGGCATGCCTGATGTCAACCTACTGGAGATTGAGGATGGCGCACTTCCTGGCATGGAAGGTCTGTATATCACATCGCTGCCCAAGCTGGCGACAGTTCCTCAAGGGATTGAATTCCTGCGCCACCTGAAGAAGCTCTGGCTGTTGGATCTGCATGTGGACTTCAAAGATCAATGGGACAGGAACGGAATGAAACAGAAGATGCAGCATGTTCCAGTGATTCTAGGACCAAAAGTTTAGTTCCTTCTGTGGTACTAATCTTCTAAGGCGTGCAGGTCATGTGTTCAATCCTTTCCAAATACCATCAAGTCCTCAGTTCAGCTGTGGGCATTGTCAGTAGCATTGCATATTTTGTGTTCATCTGCATCACGCGTTAAATGTTATCTCCAATAATAATTCCTGAAACATTGTTTACCTTCAGGAAGTAGTTGCCTGGATTTGTCTGTGTTGTTTCAGTTGTTTCCGGCGTTGGTTTCATGTAAGAAGATCATTTTCTGTGGAACTGGATTTGAAGTGTTATCACAGAACTCAACTGTCGTTTTCGTGTATGGCACCATAAGGCTCTTCTGTATTGAACCTTTGTTGTACGGGAGCATCAAGCAGTACGGTTCCAGGGATGCGTTCCCCTCCTATGCTCGATTACATGGCTGACCGGCAGAAGGCAGAGACCGCATCAAGGTTTTTTTTAAAAAAATCAGAGCACCTCCGATTTCTATTATCAGAAACCCTCACAGTACAGAATTATACTTCAACAAGCGAAAGAAAAGGGAAAAAAAAACATGGCCCTTCTCCCTAGCAAAAACAGGGCACTGTCCAGGATCCTGGTAAATAATGTTACCAGGCCACCAACTTAGCAAAAAGCTAAGCACAAACAGAGCAGGCCCACACTGGATTACATCTCCTACACCATCCACACCATTGTTTCATTACTAGGCTTCAGCTTTTTCTTCCAAATCGAGTGCTCCACCATTCCTTCCTTCACCAGACTTGCTACATCAGCAGTTTTCTTATTCCCAATCCTCATCCTTGCCGTGCATTGTACACTTCAGACACCATTTGTTCTAGCAGCTTGGTTCCCCACTGCAAAGTTTCTTGATCTTCTACATTTATCTGCAAATTTGTCAAGTAGGCTAACCAATGGCAAATGTAGTGAATGAAAGAAGCAAGTTCACGATGCAATTTGTTTTGAAAACAAGCTTTATTTCGTGTCTTCCGTATAGCCTAGAATATTGCTGATACACCATGACCAGCATCTTTACTTTGTTCTTAAATTTTCCCAGCCAGTCAGAGAAAATGGTCCTTACATCATTTGGAATATTTGAGAAATCAAATGCCACTTTATATTCCAAACAAAACGAGCAACGGAAAACTTAAAAAATAGATGATCAATATTTTCCTCCATTCCACAAAACTGACACTTAGTAGAACCCATCTAACCCCTTTTCTTCATATATTCTTTAGTTAAAATTCTTTTTTTTTCAAGAGGAGCCATAAGAAAAGGGACCGCATCAAGGTATGTTTCAAGTTGTAATGGTGTGACACGCCATGGCTAAGACATGGTGCATGGCAGCATGTTGTTATTTAGTTTCTTTATTATTTAGATTTATTTCCTTTTATATTTATTCTATGTATTATAGACAAATTTTTTATTATTAAGAATTAGTTTTCTTAATATAGAGATAAATTTCTTAAAAGTCAAGTCTAACTATCCCTATAAAGGGGACAACCTTGTACTGCTATTAGCAAGCAATAAACAAACAAAATTCTTTATCTCTCCCTCTTCTTTAACTAAGACTCAAAGCCTTAGCGGTGATATGGCTAGCTGTTCAAAAACGAGTACTTTACCCTCGGTTCTTGGATTCATATCTAACTAACCTGTACCACAACACAAGTTGTGCGATTCAAGCAAGGTTTCAATCTGAATTATCTGATCTTCACCGCCCTCCTAACTTTCTTGCCGAATAAGTTGATGTATTTCTATATGACGTTACACATGGTCACAATGCGCATTTCAAGATGAGAAACTTTTTAGACAAGGAATTATCCCTGCTTTTATTGGAAGCAAGCAAGTCTGACACAGAACAAGTACTCCGCTAGGTTTAGCAGCTTTGCGGTGGTGATCATTTCGGCTTCAGCTTTTAGTTTCCGGCTTATTTTTTATTATTCATAAATTTTATCTTTTTCTGAACTTTTGGCTTTTTGTTGAGTTTTTTTGCCAGTTCTTTTTTTCCCGTATTCGTTTGTATTATACGTAATGGGCTAACATATTTTTTATATTTTTAAATTTTTTTAAATTTAATTATGCTAAATAAGCCTCTGTCAGCTACAGTGTTTTTTCAGCCAGCTACAGTCCTTTTTAGCCGTAAGCTACTCAAAATAAGCCAAAATGATCACACTAGTGACACAAATCTGTCAGACCAACTATAGTATTCGACAACTGGAAGAACCAAAATAACTTTTTTTTAGGAAACGTGCGAAGAATTGCGCGCGTTGTATTAAGAACGAAAAAGGTTAGCACAGTGTGAGATATTTTCTGAGGTTGACGCATGAGATTGCAACATAAAAGCGAAACCCAAAGACGTGCTAGTTTTGCATATATAGATGTCACGCAAATGCAGCACTAGGGAACTAAAGGGCATTCTCGAGCGTGGAAGGACCCAACCTCACCGGCGCCAAGACGATACTTCGTCGAGGAGGCCGATCAAGATAACTCGATCTCCGATATGAGTTGTCAAAGATGCGACGTTCGTTCCTTTCAGATCCTTTCAGATGGTCCAGCAGAATAGAATGACTATTTAATCCAAACCTCTTTCTGTGGGCTTTGGGTAAACGCTTCCACCATCCCGTCCAGCAGTCCATAAATCTTCCGTGCGAGACCCGCAATATCTGACATGGAGTGAAGATGCCGAAGAGTTTGGTCCACACTCGTTTCACCCATTGGCAATGCACAAGCAGATGGTCGATACTCTCCTGCTATTGCTTGTAGAAAGCGCATGTTGGCTGCACCGGTAGTCGTCAACATGCGAGACGGTCGACCGTCCAGCAGCAATCGTTGGCTGCTAGCCAAGTGAAGAATTTGCATTTTAATGGCGTTTTGCTCTTCCAAATTTGTCTGTAGCCTAGGAAAAGGGTTCCCCTAATAAAAAATGCGTTGTAGACTGACTTGGTTGAGTATTCCTCCAAAGAGTTAAATTTCCAAACCATCATGTCTGAAGTTTATGGTTGTAAGTTCACGGAGCGCACTTTGATCCATACTTGGAAGTATTCGGCTAGAGCCTAAACAATGAGGGCCCCATGAATGTCAGTGATCCAAGCGTTCAGATTGATAGCCCAGGCCACGGTGGTCGATTTCCTCACTCTCGGTGGAACAAGCTTCCAGAGAGTTGTCCAACGAAATTCAATGGAATTTCCATCTATCCATTTGTCCATCCAGGAGAGTGTATTGTTTCCATCTCCAATCCTCATTTTTGTTGCTGCGTTGAACATTGCTTGGATGGCTAGGTCATTGGATGATTGAAGATTAGCCCGTGTGCGAGAGGGGTCTGTTTTCTACTACCAGAGCCATTGCAATCGCAATGCATACCCCATGAGCTTAAGGTCTAAGTTGCCTAACCCCCCGAGAGGGAGTGGCTTGCACACTATTTTCCACACGACCAAGCAATGTCCACCATGCACTGCATCTATTCCTTTCCACAGAAAAGCCCATCTCCACTTGTCGATGGCTCTGATTGCCCACGCCGGAAGGTCGAATGATAAAAGGTGATACAGAGGTGTGGCTGAGAGCACATGTTTGACCAAGACGAGGCGATCGCCCAAGGAGAGAAGTTTCCCTTTACAACTTGGTAGCTTACTAACAAATCTTTCCACCAACGGCTGCAATTGCGGTTTGGTCAATTTAGATAATGACAATGGTAGTCTCAAGTATTTTATGGGGAAGGAGGAGAGCTCACAAGGTAGCTCATGATGGGCCACATTTAAATTGGACTCTCCACAGCCAATGGGGATCACAAAGCTCTTCTAGAGATTGGCACAAAGGCCAGAAGCTTGCCTGAACACATGTAAGATGTGCCTGAACACCCGCGGGTCCTGCTGCAACGGTGCAATGAAGCAAATGATATCGTCGGCATATAAGGATATTTGTTCTTGTAGGCCTGGGACTCCAAAAGGGGTTATAGATTGCAATCTACTAGCTTTGCAGAATAGCGTGTTCAACACTTCCATAACTAGTAGGAAAAGCATCGGTAACAATGGGTCACCTTGGCGAAGACCCTTACGTAGGTTAATCCTATGACCCAGCTAACCATTGATAAGGATTTTAGATAAGGAACTAGCTAGCATGGGTGGGGTCCATTCATGCCATTTTGGACCAAATCCCATGTGTGTGAGGAATTGTAGTAGGAAAGGCCAGGATACCAAATCAAAAGCCTTAGAAATGTTGACCTTGACCAGCAGCTGGTTTTCATTTTGCTCGTAGGTTCTTTGTGGCTAGTTGGATGTTGTGAAAGTTGCCGTGGAATAGTTTTACACTCTGCAGAGCTTGTACAATTTATCTACATAATATGATCATTTTATAGTGACACTAGAGCAACACGCTTCTTGGGCATGCTGACTAAGAAGATCATAACAAGACTTTTATAATGCTCAATCTTAACTCAGTTTTGTCCACTAAGATTTTACGATCAAGTAGGCTAACTACCTAATCGAACAGATCCCTCTTACTCCCCCATGGAAATGTCTAATCGACACCCATTAACATATTAATGGTGAAACCAAAATTAAAATATTACAAATTAATTAGCCAAATTCATCACATACTGGACATGTGTTGTATAGTAAGACTTAGATCAATGGTGCACAAAGTTAGGTCCTTAGACATTACCTAGGTGAAACTTCCATATCCCTTGAAATGCTAACCACACCTCCCCCTTTACTGCACTATCACTCGCCTAAGTGAAAATTATCTTTATAACCAACACCAATGATAGTTCATTCTATAGCTACAAGATATCTTGTTTTTCGGCTAGTCTTAGGAAATGCTAGCCATGCCCTCTGAAAGCAAGCAAGTAGATACAATCACAGATGAAATAATTTCTTAATTACTGAATCAATTACAATGGAATAATTTCTTAATTACATGTTGAGTTTCTTAATTTTACAATGTAATAGTTTTTAAATATGTGTTCATCATGTGGGATCATGTCACTTAGCTATTTCCTTTCAAAAAATCCCTTCACGATGATCGACACAAATATAGCTAGCTTCATCACTTGGTTTTTCCTTGAACCTGATGCCATCTCCGAAAGGAGGCAACTCGTCAAATTGATTGTATTATTCTTCATCCACGATATTCTCAACTCCGAGAATCTTTCTTTTTCCATAAAGAACTACATGACGCTTCTTAAAAAATTTGAATAACTTGCCTTATGAATACAAATGATTTTTTTTTGTATCATACATATTCGAGGTCTACAGTAATGACACCGTACTTGTCGACCTTTACACCCTGCGATAAATATGTATCATAGATGGTTCTAGTCATCGCTACTAATATAGATGGTCACACATGTAAAATTGTCTGTGATAATTGCAACACTGACGGATTCAGTGAACCATCTGTGATGAGATATCAAGTATAGTCTTCTCTGTAGTATTGTATTATGTAGAAAACAATATACAAGTGCCAAAACCAAGGGTATTCTTGACTTTTTGCATAGATTCCTCTCATTTTTTATTTAGAGCCAAATCTCCCAACCAAACATTTCCTCTGGTTCGGATACTCAGTGAAGTGGATCTAAGTGAGGAGCTGGAGTTGCGAGCCATGCTAAACATGCCCTTCCGCAAAAGAGAAAAAGAAATGGAAGTCATTTTTTCACCAAACATGTCTGTGCATTGCAACGGAGGAGCAAAAGAGTATGATAAATGTCATCAAACATGATCCTAAATCGTACTAATATGCACTTGATCTTTGTAATCATGCCATACCAATATGCACATTTTCTCTGACTCGAAACCAAATTCACATTGTTGGGCTTTGGATACAAAAAATCTCAACATTATCCTTGAGGATATGGGCCAAGAATATATTTGCAACTAAAGTGAGCATAGAACAAAATTCTAGATACCAAATTCACGATGTCCAAGTGTATATAATGAGATCAAGTTCCAAGTGATCTCATTGGGGAAGAAGGGGGGCACAAACCTTAGGGTTGTCGAAGGCCGAGGGGAGCAGCGATGCGGTTGTCAGGGTCAATGCAGTGGCGGTGTTGTTGACGGGCGAGGGGGCGACCATAGCGGTGGTTCTACGAGTGGCCGAGCATAGTTCGCGGAACATGATGGCCACCGAGTCAAGTTGCCATGAATAATGACATGGTGAAGTAGTCGAGGCTGATCCGAGGATATCTGGAATGCTAGATGCAGCTTCTCTTTCACCTAGCTCACCACCTCGCTGCTGTCCATGCCTTCGTTTCCATCTCAAGTGATGTCATCACTTGCGGCCTCTGGTAGGTAGTGGCTCTGGTTCGAGCACCATGCACAATAGCACGATGGTTAGCGATAGGGCCAGGGATTTGCGGAGGAGAGAAGTGCGAGACTTGGGGTTGAGCGGTTCGTGGAACAAGCAATCAAGGGTAACGTTTGAGGGACTCACATGGTCGCCTACATGTCAGCATTTTTTTGGATTTTATTAGGTCTTTTTTTTAGCCTTTTTTACTATGCGTGGAACGATAGTTGAGGGAAGGGGCGGCGAACGAATAAATTCTCTTTTATATTAGTAGAGGTAGCTTAGTTTTACAAAAGTTCGGGCTGCAAACGGTAGTATAAGGAGTGAACGTACTGCGTTGCACTAGCAGCACAGTGGCACACTGCGACAGTTTTGAGCACTTTACTCCTATTTATCTGTCTCTTGTATTTGAGATGCCCTAAGATATAAAGAGGGCTGGTGTTACCCGAAAGCATTTAGGCCCCGTTTGGTACGGCTCCATTTCATAAGTGAAGCTGTTTTTTTTGACTTCACAAGTGGAGCCAGGTGAAGCTACTTTTTTCAGCTCCTTGGGTGGAGCTACTTTTGTCTCAGCAGGTTTTAAGGAACTCCTTGGGTGGAGCTATTTTGCTTTACCCCGTTTGGCACAAAACAGCTCCAAACAGCTCCAAGGAGCTGATGGTGGAGCTGTGCCAAACGGGGCTTTAGAAAATCTGGTGTAAATTGGAACACGCGTCAGCTTACGGTGGTGCAAAGCACATTATACTCGTCAAAGACAAGTCGTCGTCTCCTCGCAACAGAGGAGAAAAGGAAAACGGATGTTGTTTCCGCCTCTTAACACGGTGTCACGGAAACCGGAGCGGGTGGCAGCACAAGGAACGAACGAACTGAGCTGCGCAGGTCCAGGCGCACAGCGGAAAAGCGCTCGATCGCCACCTCGGGCGCGACTCGACTCACTTCCGCTTCCTCCCTCCCTTCCCCTCGACTCGATTCGTTTCGAATCGGCTCGGCCTCTCGCCCTGTCGCATGCCGGTTCCCAAACCCTAACCTGCGGATCCCTCCCTACCCCCAAAACCCCCTCTCCTCCTACCCCTCCCCGCCCCCCGTCCCCCCTCCGCCGCCCGTGCTCGCCGGTGCGGGCGCGGCCCTCCGCTGCTCCACTGGGAGGAGCTCCCGGTGCCTCGACGCCGCCGCCTCCGCCGTCGCCGCGCGTGAGGTACGCCAACCGAATTCGCTCGAATCCTGGGCTCGCGTCCGCTTGGCGCGGTGCGCCTAGACGGTTTGGTTGCCGCGCGGGGCGGTCCCGTGCGCGAGGCGCGGGCTCGCAAGCCCTAGGTGGTCTCGGCTTTCTTCTTGTGTTTCTCCGTACGGGCGCCGCGCTGGTCTCGGGTTTCTTCTTGTGTTTCTCCATGCGTGGCTGCGACCCGTCGCCATGAACCCTAGTTAGCTTGCCAGTTTGAAAAACGCTAGATTGCCTGGTCTCGGGTTTCTTCTTGTGTTTCTCCATGCGTGGCTGCGACCGGTTTGAAAAACGCTAGATTGCCTGGATAACTTACTAAAACACAAACAAGCAATTCATAACTTACTAAAACGCTAGATTTGCCGGTTTGCTCACTTGATTGGTTCCTGACATCAATTGCGTTGATCACTCCCTTTTTTGTGATAGTGCTGCAAGAAACCACAGGCTTGTATTCCTAAGTATATCACTTGTTCCTGCATGAATGATGAGTCCTTTGTATACTGCTGTATTGGAAAAATTCAGTGCCCCCAGGAGGAACATTTGAAATCACATTGTTGTTTTGCTTGGTGTTTGTATCCAAAAACATGGTATCAGTGTCATGCACTTAAAATATTTGAACTTCTCACATAAATATTTGAACTTCTCTTCAGTTGACATCTTATAGTTGACATGAGCGAGGTGAGTAAGGGAGACTGCACTGTGCTAAATAAATGTGTATTGCAATGTTGGCCCAACATTTAGCTTTTTACCAGAGAAATGATCAAGTTATCGTTATTTCTAATGATGAGCACCACTCGTTAAAATGTTACGCTTGATAATTTTTCTCTTCTACCTTTTTTTGTTGCAAGATAATAAGTGGACTATGCCCCTTCATTTCTCAATCTGATATTACAGTCTGCCATATAACTTACCTTGTACAGAGGAGTTGTTGCTCTGACAATGGGCTTGTCAAAATCACAGAATGAATGCAACATTGACTTATGTTTATTTATTTAATTGTGGCATATCTAAGGCAACCCACCAAATATGGGCTAATATGCAAACCATGTTACATTGACCATCAAATCCATATAATTTTTTTTCTCTCAAGGTTGTCAAGCTAGTCTTCAAGTAATTGACCACCATAAAAAAATTCCAGTTTCAAACTCAGTATTATGAAATATAAATAAATGGAAATATACATGGATTATGAATTCAAAGAAAATAAAGGAAAAAGATGAAGGTATTATTCACAGCAGGCTTCTCATTTTTGGTTCTCTTAACATTGACTGAGTTACATGGGAGTGAGATACTATGGTAAAATGTACTGTACTACTGTGAGCAGCTCAGCATTGTGGGTAATAGGCTAATAGCTATGCAATGTGTGTATGTTTTATTTTTGCGGTTTGAATAAGAAAGGATGCAGTGCTTGTTTCTTGAGTGCATGAAGCATAGTTATTAAGTCGGTAAGTCGAGTCGAGTCGCCATGGGACCAACTTGCTGACTAGTCGTTGACTTCTTGCGACTACTTGTCAACTTGCATTCAGGACATAACTACAGATATTTGCTACAATTTGTTCCATTAAAAAACAGACCAAGCAACAAGCATCAAAAATGCAATTCATCATTTTGTCACAACAAAAGAAACAATGAAAGACAGGTAATACATACCTCCTTGGTAGTTGGCATTAAGCAGAGAATGCAACAAAATGCTGTAGAGATCACTCTTCTGATAAGGATTCATGTTCCATTCCATAAGGATTCATGTAGAAATTCAGTAATAAAGTTGGAATGATCTCCGTCTTGAGTGCATCAACGTCAGCAAGGCGTTTAACAGCCTTCAAGTTCACCCATCTACCAAAACCGGTAGTAATGTTATATAGCATTGAAAGGATCTTTTCAAACTGGAATGAAAAGTATGAATTCACTTATAGGTTGTTGGTGTTGAAGATCTTGAATTTCTCAATTGATTTGAACTCATTCACCTCTGTTTCAGAAAATTGTAGAAGCAGTCTCAGAAAGATGTACAATAACTTTTGCCTAATTTGCTGTGATAACTAATTATTATCATTTCATGTACTAGCTCATAACTCACCATCATCATTTAAATTTTTGTTCATCTGAATACTAACTATTAAGATGACCTTTATACGATGAATAAACACTGCAGACTTCTGTACTGAAAATAGGGATGGTCACATGGAATATTCTATACATATAGTATCCATTTGCCACTTATGACGTGGCAGTATTTCAAATCTTTTCCTGTAGCCTGCAAATGATATGCCACAGCCCACATCTAACTTCTAACTTCTGATAGACTAATGCTACCAGAGTACCAGACTACCAGTATACTGAACCATAGAACATATAATCAACCTAAGCTCCCAGTTTCATATATTATTTTGTTGAGGTTTTCAGTTTTGTACTTATGTTCTAATGCTTTTCTTTGTTGGATGTGCTGCAGTATCTTATCACTTCTCCATGCTTTTTTCAATATCAGGTGGCTCCACTAGCTATTACAAACTTTGAGGACTCAACAAATCAAGTAATCAACTCTTGAGTCTTGAGTTCTTGACTTGACCAAGAAGATCCCTAACACTAACAGGCTAACACTACAGACAACAAAGCAGTGCTTCCTTGCGCACAGAGCAGTTGTGGAGCAGAGCCTCCTAGTCCTTGCGCTGCCGGCCTACCGTTGTGGCCATGGCTAGCAGACAGAGGAGAGTAGCAGATAGAGAGACTACCATGTGCTCATGCATACTTGTTGGCTTGGTGGGAGGTGAATCCGGTTGGGGGTGACGCCATCGAGGTAGATCCGGCTAGGGTCAATGGCGGGGAGGTGGACTAGAGACTGGGGCCGACGGTGAGGACTAAGGAGTGGGAATCGGCTGGGGGCAACGGTGAGGAGCGCGAATCAGCTGGGGTGGACAGTGGGCTCGTCGGTGAGGAGTGGGATCCGGCTGGGGGCGATGGCGAGGAGGTCGATCCGGCTGGGGGCGACGGCAGAGAGTGGGATTTTGCTGGGGTTGACGGTGGAATCGCCAAGCTGCCAAGGGCTCGGCCGTCGCTCTGTCTCTGCCCGCTGAAGGGAACATAGAGAGGTGAGTGTATCGTCTTGTTCGTGCCCTAAGTAGCCCAAAATGGCCCAGCAACACGCGCCTTCTCTTGCGCGATACACAAGTCGGCCAACTACTCGAAGCCAGTTGGGGACTAGTCGCCCCAAGTCGAGTTAGTTGAAACCAAGTCGGCCGACTACCACAGCTTGTCGAGTCACTGCCTCCAGTCGGCTGACGACGACCGACTGGACGACTAGTCATCGTCGGCCGACTGGACGACTTGTCATCGACTTAATAACACTGGCATGAAGTGCATGTCTCTTGAACTATTTCTCCATTTGTTTGTCCTTCAGCTTGTATGTAGTTGAAATTTATCCGATTCTTTGCTTGATTTCTTTTTCTTTTTGATCTGCTATGCTGTTGGTATCTCTACTACCTTCTTCAAAGCTGCGCTATCTTTGTACTAATTGTTTGAATGCCTTTTGCTGCTTTTTTTTACTTTTAATGGTTTGGGAAATCAAAAATTTCCACAACGCTTGTTTGTCCGTGGACAACCTGTCTAAGTTTATGTACTTGTTGTTAGGTGCAAATCTCAAAAGGTGATTTGAGGGATGAATGAAGTAGCGAATGTTGAATGATCTTCTCCATGGATTTGAACGCATCACCATTGCCTGAAGAAGATGAACAGCCTTATGAAGAACCTGTCGAGGTCAATTATGCACAGGAAGAACATGTTGAGTCTGCTGTTGCAACAATGCGGAGGGTACGCAACACAATTCCTGATATAGTTTTTCATTCAATGTAGAGTGCTCGCTGCTCGTCAGTACATGGAGCCAGCTAATGATGTCTGGTTAGTTATTGTAATTGAAAGATAAACTATACACTATGTTATTCGGCATGAGTGCTAGGTTAATATTGTTAGCTGAAGGAAAAGACATCCACAAAGAGATGGTTAACATTGCATGTGCACATTGAGACTATCTAGGTACAGACCCTAATAGTCTGCATCAAAGGCATAATGAGATACACATTAAATTTCTTGTTTAATTTCAATGGTCTTTCGAAGTTCAACCTGTCTTCCATGTTCTACAGAAAACTTGCTTTGACCACCTTTCTTTTGCATGGATGCTGTGCATTCTAATTTTTTCGCTTTAAATTTATGCCAACCTCTTGTTATTGAACTAATTAGTTTGAGGTTTTGAACAATAGTGACTACCCTATTTGAGTTTTTCTTAATATCAAGCACGCCAAATGGTTTTATTTGATCTTGCTAGCTATACCTTTTTATGCAAATCTTGCCGTTGTCATTAGGAGCGTGAAGAGAGACGAAGGAAATTAAAGAGAGAGCAACAGGATGAAGGCTCAAGGCTACATTCTCAGCAGATCAGAAATGATTATGTACCTCAAAGCAAATCTGGTAGAGGTCGTATTAAAGAGGCACCGCAGGGTATGAACTATGAAGTATTCGAAAAATGTTTCATGAATTTTTTATTGTTGATACAATTATTTTTCTGACCTTTTTTTTTTTCTCTCTTTTCATTTGGTAATTTCTAGTTATGCCATTGCTTTTTCCTAAGTAGATTTTTAATATATGTATTTCTTTGGTGTGATTTCAGGCTGGTTGGATTGCCCTGCATTTGGTGAGCCAATTGACAAAATCATACCATCCAAAGTTCCTCTTGATGAAACTTTTAATGACTCGGTGCCTCCTGGGAAAAGATATTCTTCCAAACAAGTAGTTAATAAACAAAGAAAAGCTGGTCGTGAAGTAAGTATTGCTTGGTTGGTAATATCTGTAGCTTTCCCATACTCATGCGTGTTGTACTCATTTATATGTGAAAATAATGCTGTTTTTTCAATTTCTGATATGTAGTCCGATAAAGAAAAGATTGCAACTTGAAGTTCTTGTTTTGTCCATAAAGAAAAGATTGCAACTTGAAGTTCTTGTTTTGTGTAAAAACATGTGTATTTGCTTCACTTTCTCTTGTTTGTGATTGCACCAAGGGATTCATAGTATTGGCGCCCCTCTCTTGTATGAATGTATTCCTAGTTAGTCACTTATTGTGAGCAGATAATTTTATTTCTATGTTAATTTGTAGTTTTTGTTTTCAGATAGGTTTGGTGATTGATTTGACAAATACTATGCGGTATTATTCACCAGCAGAATGGATAAGGCAAGGTACTAAGCATGTCAAGGTGAGAAAGCTTAGCTTAAATGCATTCTTGAACTTTGAAAGCATTTCTTTACTAAAACATTTCCATTTTAGATTCCTTGCAAGGGAAGAGATGCTGTACCTGATAATGAATCTGTAAACATATTTGTCTATGAGGTAACAGTAATATTTGCATACAGATATTTGCATCAGAAGTATATTTGATTCTGGGTGGCATATTTATTTGTCCAAGCAGGATTTTGATGCTTAATCCTTAATATTATTTGATTTTTTTAGCCCAAAATATTTGCACTTCATTTCTTCCACACCATGTTTTATGCTGCAAGGTGGTTCTCTATGGCACCTTATCTTTTAATGACAGGCTACTGTTTTTGTTATGAATCTTAGTCCTTAGTTCATAGGGGGTAAATACTGTCGAGAGGATGGCCTGACGGCGTTGGCGTAGAGAGACTATAGATGAGAATGACTGTTATTTCTTGCTTAGTTCTAATCAGGGTTCGGTTTACCGGCGGTTACCGGCCGGTAACCGCCGGTTACCGGAAATCCCGGCTGTGACCGGGATGAAAAATACCGGCCGGAATTCAAATTTCAAACTAAAGACTGGTTAGGGGCATGCTGAACCTCTGCTCTTTCCTTCCCCTTTATTTGGGTTGAAGGCGTGCATGCTGAACATTAAGTGGTTACGCGGGATACTAAGCATGCAACATTAAGAGGCATGCACACGGGATACTAAGCATGCACTTTTAATAAGCATGCGCAGCATGCACAGGACTTTAAGAGACATGCGCATGCATGCAGGATACAAAGGGGCATGCGCATGCATGCAGGATACAAAGGGGCATGCTTAACCTCTGCTCTTTCCTTCCCCTTTATTTATAGTAATCAGCTCAGATAAGATAAGGCATGCATGCCGAACATTAAGTGGTCACGCGGGATACTAAGCATGCATGCCGAACGTTAAGTGGTCACACGGGATACTAAGCATGCAACATTAAGAGGCATGCACACGGGATACTAAGCATACAACATTAAGAGGCATGCACACGGGACGGGATACTAAGCATGCACTTTTAAGAAGCATGCACAGGACTTTAAGAGACATGCGCATGCATGCAGGATACAAAGGGGCATGCGCAGGACTCTAGGCAAGCACAGCATGCTCATGATACCAAGGGACTGCACACAGGATTTATGCTAACATGGGTCTTCATTCCACCGGTTTTCCGGTTTTTGCACCGGTTTTTCCGGTAACCGACCGGTTACCGGTCCGGTTACCGGTCTCCTCCCGCCCCGCTTAAAAAATTCATTTGGTAAATTTTATCCGGTTTGAATCCGGGATTTCCGGTAACCGGGCGGTAACCGGCCGGTTACCGGTACCGCTCGGCGGCCGGGATTTGCCCCGGTTCCGGTATTTCGATCCTTGGTTCTAATAGCGTGCGGCAGTCCTCTTATATAGATGGGCTTCACCTAACAGATAGAATCTAATCTCAATCATATCTCTAACAAATAGAAATTAATATTATATCTCTAATAGATAGAAACTAATCTTTTAACTTAAATAGAAACTAATCTCTACTTCCTAATAATAAACCGACTGGGTCCAAGGCCCACACCCATGACAGTTTTTGACTTGGATGATAACTGATAATTATTGTTAGAGTACAATATATAGTAGGATAGAGTCCATTGGGATTACAATCCCTTGTACCATCTTGCCCCCAAGTCTTGTACCTCTATATATACCGCCCGAGAGGCTCAATACAATACATCCAATTCCACCCAACACTATCTTCCTTCAATTATCAAGTTGTGTGTTATGTGAACATATAACTAATTAACTATTTTTCCATGTGCTACTTTATGCCCATCATGTTTCTAACTTCAAGGACCCTTGCCCTTTTCCATTTTTCATATTCTTATATCCTGTATACCGATTGCTGTGGACTATAAGTTCATGGGAATGGTGAATAGTGGTTACATGCTCATTTTTATTTTCCTAAAACAACATGCTGGGCACAAATTTGAGAATATTTCTGTTGGGAAATGTAGAAACATTACTATGGATCTTTTTGTTGGCTTCTGTGACTTTATTGTTCTCTTAATGAGATATTCCTCATCTGCAGTCAATGTTCGTGAGTCTTTCTTACTGTGGAATATATTGATACATATGTAGGTCATTTACGACCATATTTACAGAAATATCTCCCCATAAGCTCTTTATGTAACAATTTTTCTGTGTCAGGTGATGATGTTTCTTGACCGACAAAAGCAGTCAAAGAATCCTAAATATATTCTAGTTCACTGTACCCATGGTCACAATCGTACAGGCTTCATGCTTATTCAATACCTTATGCGCACACACGTCTCTTGCGTTGCTGAGGTAGGGCAACTAGATTCTGGATGTTGTTCAATTTAATTCTACTGTTTTTCTTGATGTCATATTTTTGCTAGGCAATAAATATATTTGCTCAAAGGCGACCACCTGGTATATATAAGAGGGACTACATTGAAGCGTTGTATTCATTTTATCATGAGGTTCCAGAGAATATGATGATAACATGCCCTTCAACACCAGAATGGAAGAGGCCGTCTGATCTTGATTTAAATGGTGAAGCTAAGCAGGATGATGACGATGACAATGGTGATCTTGCACTAGCACATGTATGTATTTTTCCTTTTTAGAAAAAAATATTCCAAGTAGTTTGGTGTTGAATCAAGCGGCTGCTTCCTTATAACTCTTTTTTCCCATTCTGGACACAAATTGCCCTTGGTACAGAATTTTCAATTCTACCCACTCAACTATTTGAATTGAATTTTATAACATTACAGATGTAGTTTACCCTATCTTGGCTTAATGTTATTTGTTCATTTTTAAATATTGTTTGCGTTATTGACGATAGATCTTGTGTTTTCTTGCTCTTGAGGCATTGCTTTGTTTCTTGCAGAATGAGGTAGAGGATAAAGTCATCACTAATGATGATGTGTTAGGAGATGCCGTACCATATGATCAGCAAGATGCTTTGCGCATCGTATGTTATCGGTTGCTTGAAATGCCCCCTGTAAGTACAAATTCTTTTAGTCCTACCCAATTTGCACTCTTTTTTTTTTTGTAGATTAGTGTGAGGCTATGAGGATAACATCAAACACCTGCGTTACCATTTGTAGAACTATGAGGATATCATCAAACACCAGTGTTACCATTTGTAGAATAAAGTTCGAATATTACCAATTCCATCTTTGCTTGCTATTGTTCACAGTAGGCCTTACTTTTCAATTTTGTATGCATAACTTAGAAGTTACTGGAGAGCACATCCATGTTGTGTTACTCTGTTTGCATGTCAGGTAATGCAGGCCATATGAATTTGTAGGCAAAATCTAATGCAATTATGTGACTGTTGATATGGTGGGCACATACATGTTAACGTTTTACTAATCTAAGCTGTAAGGCTGGATAGAGAAAACACGCTTTTTTTTCTCTCGAACACGCAGGAGAGCTGCGTATCTTTGCATTATAGGGAAAGAAAAAAGGTCCAAACAAGCACCCCTCTTACTAGGACCAAGGTAGGGGGGTGGGATACAGCAAAACTTAGAAACGACCCAACTGAACCACAAGGCTAGCCTAGAGATCTAACCGGTTTAGCCCAAGACCACAAGCTTGGAAGCCCGGTGAGAGACCGAGATGAGCTTCTAATTTCAGGTTTCTTAGAGTATTAGCAGAGCCTACTGGAGAGGGCGAGAGGCGGCGCCCTGCCCCCAAAATCCAGGGGCCCCCTATATACTATGTAGAGTATATACATGCTTTGAAGATTTATCTTGGGCCTTTTAGCCACCGAAGTTGGCCCACATACAAATTATTTTTTTTGTTATGATTGATATGGCAATCAATTCATTGAAAAGCAGATTTCAAAAACTCCAAACATTCGGAAGTATATTTGGATTTTTAATGAGTTCAACCACATTGAAGTCATTGGATCGAAGTGAATTAAAAGAATGTTATACAAAATTTGCAGAAACTTTCTCTCTAGATAGTTCATCTGATATTGAGTTAAATGATCTAATTTCTGAGTTAATTGTTATGCAATTGACTTTATCAGATAAACCAATGTCTGCTATGGAGATCTTTGAGTTTGTCAGAGAAGCGGATTGTTATCCTAATATTTCTATTGCTTATCAGATTTTATTTACTATGCCTGTGACTGTGGCATCAGCTGAAAGAAGTTTTTCAAAATTAAAATTATTGAAGAATCATTTAAGGTCCACAATGTTTCAAGAGAGGTTAAACGGTTTGGCAACTTTATGTATTAAGAAGAAATTATTGGATGAGATTGATATCAATACCATCATCAATGACTTCGCATCTAGAAATGTTAGAAGAAAATTTTAAGATAATATCTATAAACTCTTTAATATGAATTTTTCTTTAATACATAACGCATTTGAAGTGTTTGTTGGTAAAATTAGATATATATCTGTGTGTGTAGATTTATATTTAGATATTTATACTAGGGCCCCTATTTTTAGTTTCGCCCCGGGCCCCTAAAATCCCAGGACCGGCCCTGAGTATTAGGGACACTTGGAGAATCTCCCTCAAAAACACACGCATTTCGCTACTTCCATAACATCCAGGCACCCAAAATGATGAGGGTGTTGACCCCTTTTCTCTGAGCTTTGCAAACTCTTTTGCTACCTCTCCGCCACCAATTAGCGAAACAATGTTCAGTAATGCTAGGTACTAGCTGCTGCAAGTTAAGTGCATTGAGCAACCTATACCAAAACTGTCTTGCAAAGACGCAGGTTGTAAGGATGTGCTGAACAGTTTCTTCCTCTTGATCACAAAACGCGCTTTTGCATTATCCAACTGGAATCTTGACATAGAGAAGTCCCCGTATGTAGTTATGACATTTTGAAAATGCTGGGATGTTCAAAGTATTTGCTATGTAGTATGTCATGGGTAGAACATGCTATAATGGGCAGATGAATCATGTTTTCCATGTCTTTAGCCTGTTTCGTAGTTATTATTCTGTGCATTACTTTTGGTTGATACTTTCCTCTTAAGACTAACACGTTCTGTAGCTTGTATTTTTTCTGCTAGTTTATGCATATGTAGCCCCGAAACAAGTTATGCATTCGGTAACATGTATTTTTTCTGCAAGTTTATGCATATGTAGCCCCGAAACAAGTTATGCTTCTTACATAGGGTGATAGTATAGTCCTTTCTTTGGTTCTAGGTAAGAGGGCATGCGCAATTTCCAGGATCACATCCAGTCTCTCTTAACAGGTAACTAAACGTAAACCTGGCACCATGTTTTGTTTAGAATATTAAATAAATTATTCCCACCAACTTTCTGTAGTCACTCAAATTTCTCTTTTGACATTTTTTGTGCATCCTGATTCCTGATATTCCTTGTGTGTACTATATAATGATATTCATGTTATGTACTGGGCTTACCAGGAATAGAAATTCTTGTAAGGCCTTATTAAAACATGCCAATCCGCACCTTTCTAGTAAAAGGCAACCTAGGGTAGGTAAGCATGCATTTGATTGTTAGATGTGTATTTCATACCTGTGTATTTACCCCATTGTATAAGGGGCTTTGTGCATATTTGCTACACCTGTACATGTATATATATTGGCCTATTGGTCTTATAATGAATAGATGCGCTATTCATAACATGGTATCAGAGCCAAGGATTTTGTCATACCTAGGGTTTCGTGACACCTAGGGTTTTGCCTGGCTTTCCACTGTCGCACATTGCTGTCCAGATTCCGCTTGAAGCCGTCGGCTCTGCGGGCCGCCGCCGTTCTCTCTTGGCGTCGCGGCCGCCTCGGTCGCCGCCCGGTTTCGCCAAAGCCGTCGTCGCCGGTGCCGCGCCGCCGCCGCTTTTCTCGGCATCGTGGTCGCCGGCGGCGGCGGCCGACGACGCTGGCGTGTTGGGCGCGCCGTTCTTCCTCTGCCGAAGTGGCCGCTGGTCGCCATCGATCCCGCCGAGGTCGCTTCACCGCCGCGGTCGCTCTCGCTTATCCGCTTGAGGTCGCCGCCCGCCTTCGCCTCGATGTCGCTGTCTCGCCCGCCGTCGTGCCGACACGGGAGGCGGTGTCCGTGCGGCAACCCTAACCCTAGCTCGGGGGCGGCAACTTGAATCGCCTGTTTGGAGTCGCCTCGGTCGGTTTTGTAAACCGACCGCCTCTCCTTTTTCGTTCGGTCAGCCGGTCGGTTTGACCGAATTGATTAAAAAAAAAGAGCCAAAAAAAGGCAAAAAAAAACAAAAGGCAAAAAAATGTCTTTTGCAGGTACCGTTTCTGTTCCTCGTTGCCCGGTGATCTTCGATGGTCTCAATTATCGGGACTGGTTTCAGCACATGCGCATTCACAAGCGTGGTCAGCGCCTTTGGGAGTTTCTTATGGGCGAGTTGCCTTGTCCGTCTCGTCCTACACCTGTTGAGCCTGTCCTCCCGAAGGATGCCTCCGAAGACGCTTGTACAAAGGCTTCTGAGGCTTTTGAGGATGCCATGGAGACTTTTCAGACTCAGTATGCTGTTTACAAGACATAGATTGATGAAGATGCTCGTGCCTCTGCTATTTTGGTTGCTAGCATGGAGGTGCATCTCACTGGTGACGTTGTTGGACTGGTTTCCGCACATGCGATGTGGACGCATCTACGCAGCCGCTACGAGCCATCTGGTGATTCCTTATACCTTGCTGTTGTGCGACAGGAGCAGTTGCTGCAGCAGGGAGATGCCACTGTGGATGAGTTCTATGCTCAATTGTCTGCGATATGGCGTTAGATCGACTCTTTGGGGCCAGATGTTTGCCGCACCTGTCAGTGTTGTCAACGTCAGCAGTCTCACATGGAGCTTCGCCGCATCTACGATTTTTTGACACGTCTCCGGTCTGAGTTTGAGCAGACTCGTGCTCAGTTGCTGGCTCGTCATCCTCATGTGACTTTGTTGGAGGCCCTTGCAGCTGTTCGTACTGAGGAGATTCGACTTCGTGGAGCGGGTCTGCTAACATCGTCATCATCACTTCGGTTTTGGTGGCTTCTCCGGCTTCTACACCCGTTGTGCCTTTGGTTACTCCTTCCTCAGTTGTGCCTCCACCAGTGACAGCTGCTGTTGGTAAGGGACTTCACTGCACCTATTGCAACAAGGATGGACATGTGGAACAGTTTTGCTACAAGAAGAAGGATCTTCGTCGTGGTGCTCGTCCTCCGAGGGGCACTGGAGGTTCCTCCTCTCGCAGAGTTCTGGTACCTCGACACTCGCCAGCCTTCTCACATTGCTAGGCCGCATGGTTGCTTCTGCATCGTCTGGTTCTGCTGCTCAGTCTTTCGGTGAGAGACCACTTTCTACTTCTTCCTCAGGTACATCACCTTGGATTCTTGATTCTGGTGCTTCTTTTCATATGACATCTGATTCCACCTGTCTTACTTCCATTAGTTTTTAGTCGCTCCTATCACCGCCCACACAGCAGATGGTACCTCTCACAGACGAGGCACTCTTTCAAATTTTTCTTTTCATGTTCCCGCTGTTTCTCATGTTCCAAAACTAACCATGCACTCATATCATTGGCACCACCGATCATGGTTGTTGTGTTATTTTCGATTCGACTCTTGTTGTGTTCGGATCGCCGCACGCGGGATCGGTTGGTATCGGCCCTCGTCGCCGTGACTCCCAACGGCTTTGGGAGCTTGACTGGCTTCGCCTTCCTTCCGCTGCCCCAGTCAGTCTTCTCGCCTCCACCACTGCCTCTGCAGCTGCTGCAGCCTCCACCGCATCGTTTGCTCAGTTGCATCATCGCTTAGGACATCTTTGTGGTTCCCGTATGTCTTCTTTACTTTGTCGAGGTCTTTTAGGGTCTGTGTCTGGTGATGCTTCTCTACATTGTCAGGGTTGTAAGCTTGGCAAATAGCTTCAACTCCCTTATCCTTCTAGTGAGTCAGTGTCTCAGCGTCCTTTTGATCTTGTTCATTCTGATGTATGGGGACCAGCTCCTTTTGTTTCGAAAGGAGGTCATCGATATTATATCATTTTTATTGATGATTTTTCTCGATATACATGGATATACTTTATGTCATCTCATAGTGAGGTTTTATCTATTTACAAGACCTTTGCCACCATGATTCGCACTCAGTTTGACTCTCCTATTCGTGTTTTTCGCACTGATTTATTTGAGAGTACTTGTCGAGTTCTTCGTGGTTTTCTTCTTTGAGCGGGCACTCTCTCTCGATTTTCTTGTCCAGTTCCCATGCTCGAATGGTGTGGCTAAGCGCAAGCATCGTCATCTTCTTGAGACACTCGTGCTCTCATGATTGCTTCTCATTGCTCCACCACATTTCGGGCCGAGGTCGTTTCTCCGCCACTTTCTTGATTAACATTCAGCCCTCCTCTCGCTCTGCAGGTGGGATCCCGATTGAGCGCCTCTGTGGCTGCACTCGATTATTCCGCACTTCGCCTCTTTGGGTGTGTGTGCTATGTTCTTCTTGCACCTCGTGAGCGCACCAAACCGACCGCTCGATCGATTGAGTGCGTTTTCGGCTCGCACAAGGGATATCGTTGTTGGGATCTGCTGGCGACGGATGCGGATTTCTGGATGTTATTTTTGATGAGTCTCGTCCCTTCTATCCTCGCCCTTCTCCTTCCTCCACTTCAAAGATCTGTTGTTGAGTCGCTTTCATTTCGACTTTTCCTTCCAGTCCTATAGTCACCACTCCACCACGCCTTTGGTCTCTCGGTGCCTCCTTCTCGATCGGCCCTTCTTCACCACCGGCATTCTCTCCCGAGGTTGCTCTCGATCTTGTTCCTTCTTATCCTTTCTACTGCACTGCCGCCGCAAGTTGAGGATCCTTCGATATGCCTCTCCTTCTCGACGGTCATCCCCTTCGCCACTCGTTATGCTCTTCGCGATCGCGCCTATTCGGCCTCCCGAGCATTTTGGTTTTTTGCCACGCTCTTGCCGAACCGACTTCTTATCGTGATGTTGTTGTTCATCGAGTGGCGGCATGCGATGGCGAGGAGATCGCTGCCTTTGAGCGTACTGGCACGTGGGATCTTGTTCCTCTTCCTGCGCGTGTTACTCTTATCACGTGCAAGTGGGTCTATAAGGTTAAGACTCGCTCTGATGGTTCATTTGAGCGTTACAAGGCTCGTCTTGTAGCGCGTGGTTTCCAGCAGAGCATGGCCGTGATTATGATGAGATTTTTGCTCCTGCCGCCACATGCCACCGCTCACACTCTTTTGTCGTGGCCTCGCTCGGCGATGGTCTATCTCTCGCTTGGACGCCAAGAATGCCTTTCTCAATGGCGAGTTGCGTGAGGAGGTCTACATGCAGCCACCCCCTGAGTATTCTATTCCTGAGGGTATGGTTTGTCGTCTACGCCGATCTCTCTATGGCCTCAAGCAAGCTCCTCGTGCCTGGTTTGATCGTTTCTCTTCTGTTGTCACTGTAGCTGGTTTTTCGGCGAGTGCTCATGATTCTGCTCTTTTTATCCACACTTCATCTTGTGGTCGGACGCTTCTCCTTTTGTATGTTGATGATATGATCATTACTGGAGATGATCCTCAGTGTATCACTTTTGTCAAGGAGCGGCTTCATGAGCAGTTTCTTATGTTTGATCTAGGTCCTCTTCGCTACTTTCTTGGGATTGAGGTTATTTCTACTCCTGAGGGTTTCTATCTGTCCCAAGAAAAGTATATCCAGGATCTTCTTGATCGTGCCCTCTTATCGATCAATGGACACCGAGACTCCCATGGAGCTTAATATTCATTTTCGTCCCACGGATGGTGAGCCTCTTGCTGATCCTACTCGTTTTTGTCATCTTGTTGGGTGGCTTGTTTATCTTGGTGTCACTCGCCCTGACATTTCGTACCCTGTGCATATCTTGAGTCAGTTTGTTTCCGCTCCCACTCAGCTCCACTATTGTCATCTTCTTCGTGTTCTACGATATCTTCGTGGAACTATCTGTCGTCGTCTCTTTTTCCTCGCTCCACTCTTCTGACTCAGGCATATTCTCGATACCACTTGGGCTAGTGATCCTCCGATCGCCGGCTCTCTCTCGCTTATTGCGTTTTCTTAGTGGTTCTCTCATTGCTTGGAAGACTAAGAAGCAAATAGCGCTTCGCTCGAGCGCCGAGGCCGAGTTGCAGCTATGGCTTTGTTGATCGCGGAGGTTACTTGGCTACGGTGGTTACTTGAGGACTTTGGTGTTTGCTTCGCACCGACTCCTCTTTTGTCCGACAAGACGGTGCTATTAGCATTGCTAAAGATCCGGTGAAGCATGAGCTTACAAAGCATATTGGTGTTGATGCTTCTACATGCGGACACAGTGCAGACTGATTGTTGCTCTTCAAGATGTGCCTTCCAAGTTTTGGTTATGATTTCCTCACAAAGGCATAAGTCAGAGCTCAGCACAGTTTTCGTCTCTCCAAACTTCATGTTGTTGATCCACCATAAGTTTGAGGGGAGGTGTTAGATGTGTATTTCATACCTGTGTATTTACCCCATTGTACAAAGGGCTTTGTGCATATTTGCCACATATGTACATGTATATATATTGGCCTATGGGCCTCATAATGAATAGATGCGCTATTCATAACATTGATGAGTTCAAATTTTGCACCCTACCCTTTTCTTAATATCACATGCGCATACGTCCTTATTTCTGAAGGCTTGGGTGTCATGTGGGGCCGTGTCTACCACCGGCGCCCTCGCCAAATCCCACCCACGGCTAATTAGTTTTCCAATCTCGGCTGATTTCAGGTCTCTAGTTTCCTTTAAAGTAGAACTCCCGGTTGGATTGCTATTTGGTTTCCTTTATCTATTTGGTTTGGTTTCCTTTATCTATTCGGTTTCCTAAATCTTAGGCTGGTTTGTTAGGGCCTCTCCTATTTAAAGGACTTGGCGCAAGAGATTGAGATAAGCAAGAAATAATCAAACCTCTGTCTTTCTTCTTCTTCGCCACGGCGCCGGGCGGACGTGAAGCCGAACTCTCTCGTCCCCCCGTCAGCCACTGTTACGCGCTCCGAAATCACCCCCAGAATCCGCCGTTAGCAGGCCGTGACATCTTGGTATCAGAGACCTCCTTCCTTGGCCGCTCCCGCCTCCACCGATCTGCACCTCCAATGGCCGGTGACGCTGCTGCCGTAGCACGCTCCGTCGAGGACATGCTCAAGGAGCTCCTGTTAGGCCAACAGGAATTACGCGACGCTGTGTCGCGCACCAGCCGCCGCGTCGAGGAAAACCACGCAGCGATTGGCCGTCTGGAGCAGAACACGCAGTCAATCGCGGGCTCGGGCAGCGGCAACGGCAACGGCAGCGCTCACTCCCTTAACCCACCACCGCACGTTGGCGAGGATCGCGGCAGCATCTGCGGTGGCGCCCCTCGTTTCCACAAACTAAACTTCCGACGCTTGATGGCGCCGCATCCGCTCGTGGTCGAATCGCGTGACCGCTTCTTCCGAGGCGCGGACTCAAGAAGATAAGGTGTGGCTGGCCTCCTACCACATGCTCGACGACGCCAAGCTTTGGTACTATCGCTATGAGCGCGATAATGGTGCCCCGTCATGGCCTCGCTTTGTCGCCCTCGTCAACACCCGTTTTGGCCCGCCGGCGCGCCACAATCCCTTGGGCGAACTCGCGAGCCTCACACGCACTGGGCCGGTCGACGATTTCTGCAAGGAATTCATGCGCCTTCTCTGCCGCGACGACTCCCTCACGGAGCGCCAACAAATTCGCCTCTTCACCCATGCCTTGCAAGAACCCCTGCGCACCGATGTCGAGCTTTGGGATCCCGCGTCCCTGGAAGAAGCAATCGGCCTTGCGCGTGCTTATGAACGCTGTGCCAGGCCTGCTCCGTCCGCGGCGCGCTCCTCCACCCGTTCTTCATCGACTCGCGCCTCACCCCTCCTCTCCACTCCCAGCGGTGAGTCCACGGCGTCAACGGCCGCCAAACCACCTCCGCGCCGGACACTCACTCCAGCGGAGATGCAGACCCGTCGCGAACATGGGCTATGTTTCAATTGCGATGAGAAATTTGTTCCCGGCCACAACCGCTCCTGCAAGCGCCTTTTTCTCCTGGAGATTTCGTCCGATGATGATGGCACCATGGACCCCGACCCCGACTCCGTTCCAGACCCGACCATCTCCCTTGCGGCACTCACCGGCATATCGACTCCATCAGGGCGGACTATGACAATGGAGGCTACGATCAACGGCCACTCCCTCGTGCTCCTTTTGGATTCGGGATCCACGCACAACTTCATCTCCGACTCAGTGGCCCGCCGCATCGGCCTTTCACTTCTACCGCGCACGGACCTCAACGTCACCGTGGCGAACGGCGACCGGGTGACCAGCACGGGTACCTGCTCTGCGGTTTCCCTGGTCGTCGAGACCGAACACTTCCTCATTGACTGCGTCGCCATTCCACTCGGTGGCTATGACCTCGTGTTGGGCGTCCAATGGCTCGGGGCGCTCGGTCCGATCGTGTGGAACTTCAACGCCCTCACCATGATGTTCCTCTATGAGGGCCGCCAGGTTCGTTGGCGGGGCCGTCACGGATCAGGGGCCGCCGCCGCGCGCTGTCCTGTGATCCTCAAGATATGATGACCGCCCTCCTTGAAGACTTCGCCGACTTATTCCAAGAACCACGAGGCTTGCCACCAGCCCGTTCCAGGCCGCACCGCATCCATCTCAAGGCTGGCGTGGATGCGGCCGCCGGCGCCATATTTCCAGACGCCCGAGCCTGAAGACCGAGCCGAGAAACAATGCCACGACATGCTCGCGGCAGGCCTCATTCGTCGCAATGATTCCGCCTTCTCCGCCGGTGCTCCTTGTCAAAAAGGATGGATCATGGCGCTTTGCATCGACATCGCGGCGCTTAACGATGCAACAATCAGGACAAGTTCCTATTCCAGTGGCGGACGAGCTCCTCGACAAACTCCGCGCGCCGTTTCTTTTCCAAACTCGACCTTCGCTCGGGTTACCACCAGGTCCTCATGCATCCTGCAGACGTCCACAAGACGGCGTTCCGTACTCACGAGGGCTTATTCGAGTTCCTCGTCATGCTGTTCGGCCTCACAAACGCACCGGCGACCTTCCAAGCCCTCATGAACGAGGTACTCACCGACTTCTTGCGGCGCTTTGTCCTCGTCTTTTTCGACGATATCCTGATCTACAGCTCGTCATGGTCGGAGCACCTCCACCACGTGCGCACGGTGCTCTCCACTCTTCGCCGGCATCGCCTCTTCATCAAGTGCTCCAAGTGCTCATTTGGGGATACGTCCGTGGCCTATCTCGGTCATGTCGTTTCCGCATTGGGGTTGCCATTGATGACCGTAAGATCCGAGCCGTCTCCAATCGCCGACTTCGCCACCGCGGTCCGCGTTTTCGGCCTAGCCGGCTACTACCGCAAGTTCATCCGCAATTTCGGTGAGATCGCAGCGCCACTCACCAAGCTTCTCAAGAAGGAGGCTTTTGCTTGGTCCTCTGAGGCCGACGCCGCTTTTGCTTTCTCTCAAGATCGCCTTGACGAAGCTCCGGTTCTTCAACTTCCGGATTCGCCCACCTTTGTCGCCGAACGCGACGCCCGGCCACGGCTTTGGCGCCACTCCACCTGGCGGCGGCGCATCGCTTTCGCCGCCGGTCTCGCCACGCCACCTCCACATGGCCGCCACGAGCGCGAGTGTCGGATTGGTACAGCCGTGCGACATTGGCGCCATACCCGGGACGCCACTTCACGGTGCGACGGACCACTACTGACCTTAAGTTTTACTCGACCAGCGCCTTTCAACAATCCCGCAAAGATCACCGGGTCAAGAAGCTCTCGCCACGACTTCACCGTCGAGTACAAAACCGGCCGCCGAACGTCGCCGCCGACGCCTTGTCCGCAGGACACCGAAGTCGATCGCAATCGCCGCATTGTCGGCACCTCGATTCTCTATTCTTGACGAGCCGCAAGGAAATCGACACCGACACCACGCTTTCTTCTCTCCGAACCAAAATCCTCACCGGCGGACTGGGACAGCAGTGGGGTGTCACCGACGGCATTATCACTTTCGCCGACCGCGCCTATATCGCCGAATCATCACCCTCTGCCGCGGTCCTCGTGGCACCATGATATCGCCACGAAGGAATCAGAAACACTTCACCGGCCAAGGCTGATTTCCATGTGACGGTGCCCGCGGTTGTACAAGAGTTCGTGCGCGCATGCTCTGTCTGCCAGCGACACAAAGCGGAGCACCTCCATCCGGCGGGCCTCTTACAACCACTGGGCGTTCCCTCGACGGTTTGGGCCGATGTTTCGATGGACTTTGTCGAAGGCCTCCCGCGCATCTACGGCAAATCCGTCATATTAATCTGGCCGTGGACCGTTTCTCCAAGATGGCGATTTTCTTCCTCTCACCACCCCTACACAAAGAAGTTCGATTGCCTGTGTTCTTCACCGAGATTGTTCGCCTCCACGGCATTCCTTCCTCCATCGCCGACGGGATCCCGTCTTCACCGGCGATTCTCGACGGAGCTTTTCGCCTCGCGCACACAAGCTTCACCTCGGCCGCCTACCACCTCGACCGATGGACAATCCGGTGGTGAACAAGATCATCGCCATGTACTTGAGGTGTTTGTCGAGCGACCGTCGCGACATTGGCCGCTGCTGGCTTCCATGGGCGTAATTCGCCACAACACGCCGTTCGGCCGCCGCCAAGACCTCGCCGTTTGGGTGGTTTACTACGCGATCTTCCCACTATGTCGCGGCATCCCGAGGATCAACGGCGTTCGTGCCGTGGATCGCCTCCTCCCGAACGCGATGAATTTTTGGCCGAGGTCCGTGACCGCCTGGAGCAATCCCAGCAACACTACAAGCATCACTACGACAACAATCATCGCGACGTGACCTTCACTGTCGGTCAATGGGTGTGGTTGCGCCTCCTTCACCGCCATGCCACTTCGCTCCACGTCCACGGTCGGGGGAAATTGGGGCCACGCTACTTTGGCCCATACCAGATTGTGCAGCGTATCAGCGAGGTGGCTTACAAGCTTCGTCTCCCGCCATCCGCCCGCATCCACGATGTCTTCCACGTCGGTCTTCTCAAGCCCTTCCGTGGTGAGCCCGCAGAAAATATCCCGCCACTGCCGGCAACCGTTCATGGCCGAATCAGCCCTACTCCAGCCACTGTGGTCCGATCTCGGCTGGCTAGAGGTCGCCGCGAGCTGTTGGTTCAGTGGGCCGGTGCACCATCCAGTGAGGCCTCTTGGGTTGCTTTAGAGGAGTTTCGCCGTTGCGGACTACCACCGAGGACGAGCCGCTTGAGGCGGGAAGATGTCATGTGGGGCCGTGTCTACCACCGGCGCCCTCGCCAAATCCCACCAGCGCCGGCTAATTAGTTTTCCAATCTCCAGTTGATTTCCGGTCTCTAGTTTCCTTTAAAGTAGAACTCCAGTTGGATTGCTATTTGGTTTCCTTTATCTATTTGGTTTGGTTTCCTTTATCTATTCGGTTTCCTAAATCTTAGGCTGGTTTGTTAGGGCCTCTCCTATTTAAAGGACTTGGCGCAAGAGATTGAGATAAGCAAGAAATAATCAAACCTCTGTCTTTCTTCTTCTTCGCCACGGCGCCGGGCGGACGTGAAGCCGAACGCTCTCGTCCCCCCGTCAGCCACGGTTACGCGCTCCGAAATCACCCCCAGAATCCGCTGTTAGCAGGCCGTGACATTGGGACCCTTTCTTCTCTTATATCGTCAATTTCCTTAGATCTGTTCATAAATCTGCCCCAAATATATTATTTTAAAGAAAAGTGATAGTCAGTTCTCAGTTAAGTCATAAAACTAAGATCAGTGAGTGCCGAGTGGTTGGAGGAAACAATAATTCTTTCAAGGGAGGAAAAAAAAAGTAAGGCCCTGTAAAAATTGTGTTCCAAATGGGCCCTAATCGGTATAGGCTTAGTCCATACTGGCCATATGTTTCTTTTTTGACCTAATGTTATTTTTGCTGCATGCAGTGAAAATCTGCAACTACTTAGACAGCGATACTATTATGCTACATGGAAAGCTGATGGAACCCGATATATGATGCTTATAATGAGGGATGGTTGTTTCTTGATTGATCGTAATTTTTGCTTTAGGAGAGTTCAGATGCGCTTTCCCCACAGGAACCTTAATGAAGTAAGATTCTCATTCGGGTGCTGGAGAAAAATCATAGCACTTTTTTTGTTTTTATTTTGCAAAAATTAACCTTATTTCTTCCCAATTGAAGGGCCCACATGATATGACCTTGATTGATGGAGAAATGATTATAGACACAGTACCAGATTCAGGATTGAAGAGGAGGTACTTGGCATATGATCTGATGGCACTTGATTCAGCGTCCAAAACCAAGGTATCTACCAAACTTTTAGTGTCCCTTTATTCAAGGCATATGGTAGCAAAAAGAGAAAAAAGAACCGAATGAACATCCTATGTAGAATTACCTGGAAGCCTGTCTGTCCATCCATTAACGCTTAGCTTTGATCCTGCTGTGATTACCATTTCTTAGGCATTTTTGACGAAAAGTAGTATTTGGCCTTAATTGTTTTTAATGTGGGAGGTACTTTTCTATGCAGTTGCCCTTTTCTGAAAGGTGGAGACTACTTGAAGATGAAATAATTCGGCCACGTTATTATGAGAAAAAGCAGTTTGAGAGTGGTGCTAAGAGCAATCCAGTGTACAAATATGATATGGAACTATTTTCGGTACCTGGAGCCAACACAGCTGAATCTTGTTCCATTTTGTTGTTTTTTGCGAAGTACATTTTCTTATTCTTGGATACTTTACCAGGTCAGGAGAAAAGATTTTTGGTTGCTCTCCACAGTAAAAAAGCTACTTAAGGAGTTCATTCCATCACTTTCACATGATGCTGATGGCCTTATATTTCAGGTAGGTTTGTCTTCTATCAGTGGTTGTATAGGAAATTTGGAAATAAGTATTAGGATTTTCCGTAAACTAGAAAACACGCTATATTGGTGAACTATTCATATTATATATGGAAACCTCTTGTGAAAACTAGCAATTGTAACATAAATCTGAATTACTAATGGTGGAAGACAATAATATTGGCATTTCAGTCTCACTGATTTTTGCAAGCTTCTGGGACTTGCTGAAGTATGTGGACCGTGGCCTACTGCTTTGGCTTGGGATAGATCATTTTGATGTTTTAGTCAATTTGATCATGGTCTGGTCTCATTTTTTCTTGGTTCTGCTAATCCTGACAAATATGCAGTGTACTGATAGGTAAACTCAATGCATATGTATAGCTTAGCAGGCTGACATTTAATCTTGTTGGCTGCATTCCAACTTTACTTTATTTGAGTAATAACCATGATCGCCTTATTGAGATTACATGTTTTTTTGAGTTTGAAGCATGAAGTGCATGCTGGTTATATACGTATAAGCCATAAGGTCTTTTTGAGAGCAATTTAAACTTGTAGCAGTATGTTGCAAACTTGTCCTTTGGCCTCTCGGAAGCATGAAAAGGGTGCTGATCGATATACAGATTAAAGTATTTCTGCCAGCACTGTAAACTTTTAGCAGTTGGGGTGTAGGCTGCAATTTGTCTTGGGATTTGTTTGTCCATTTATCTTGCAGTTCACACCAAGAATCATGTTTGTGGTGTTACTCTCGTCTCTTGTTATGCATTCACACCAAGAATCGTGTTTGTGGTGTTACTCTAGTATCTTAGTCATAGCTTGGGTGTCTTTATTTCTGAGGTGTAGGTGAATGCATCTGTTATTTTTTATATATATATAGCTGGAAGTCTGTTGAAAAGGTGCAGAATTGAGGGCCAAATTTCTTTATACAGTATTGGATATATGAATCTGTGTCATGAGTCATGACTTTCCTACTACCCCTACCTGTGCCTTGAACATCCCGTTGGCTGTTTATGAAAATTTATGCACTTTCTCCTCTGTCATCGGCCATTCTTGTTGTGGTTGGGAACAATTTATTTCAGACAATTGAAGTACAATTTGTTTGTCTTGGCTGACCCACTTCCTTTGTTATTCTTTAGGGCTGGGATGATCCATATGTAACTCGTACCCATGAAGGTCTTCTTAAGTGGAAATACCCTGAAATGAATTCAGTTGATTTTTTGTTTGAGGTTTGCATTACCTCGTTTTCTTTTTTCCAACCATGGTGATGATTAATTTTTTGATGGTGGGGCTTATTTCATCATATCTTACTGTTGCAGGTTGGGAATGACAATCGTCAGCTGGTTTTCCTTTACGAGAGAGGCAAAAGGAAACTTTTGGATGGTTCTCAGATAGTATTTCCAAGTCAGTATATCCTGCAGTTTTCATGTTCATTTCATCTTGTGCACACTGCACATCATATTTCTCATCATTCTCATAAATTTGTATTCTCATGCAGTCGAGCATTTTACTTTTTTTTGTAATTCGAAGTACATATATCTTACAAGGAAACTTCATTGTAGTCTTTAAATTGATGGATTTGGATCCATTTTTGGATGGAGCCTGCAATATGTGTTGCTCCCTTTTCAACAAATTTAAAATTGATACGGATATTATCCTTCAGCTATGTGCCTATGCTTAGTTGGTAACACTACATTCTTAGCTGAATGACCTGCAGGCTTCTCTGTAACTCAAGCCAATCTTGGCAACAGTGAATTCTCCAAGGATTGCATATTCACTATTCTGCCTGTTTGCACGGGGGTTGCATCACCCTCCCTTATCATGCCCCCTAGTCAAGCCCTAGACATAAAATTTCTGGCAAACTCATGAATTTTATTTTCTATTCTTTTTTGTAATGCTGGAATTTGAGTTTCTCAATAGAGCTTTTTCTGCTGAAGTTTTATTTGTTGCATATTTATGCCAGTGTTCTAAAACTTCTGCAGATGAAGAAGATCCATCCATCATCTCAGGGAGGATTGTGGAGTGTTCTTGGAATAAGGAAGAGGAGTGCTGGGTTTGCATGCGTGTTAGATCAGATAAATCGACTCCAAATGATATCAACACATACCGCAAGGCTGATTTTCTTATACCCTTTTCTATGTTATAGTCTTTGTTAATTATCTTGTGCATATATGATTGCATGCGAATATGATCATGATCCTTCAATATGAAAAATGTATATCTAATCATTTGAAATGGTTTTTGCTATTACTACAAAATTAATGGTTGCATTTCAGAGTGAGTTTGACTTGATCACATAAATTGTAATATTGTATACATAGCTAACCTGTAATAAAGGTTAACTTTTCAAAGCTGTATTTGAGCGATTTATATCTGTGCTCTTTGTGGTGATAATAGATGCATAGTTGCATACTTTCAACTGTTGTCTTCATCATCTTGTTAGCATTATTGCTTTCTAATATATTCAATTTTGCAATTTGATTAAAGCGACTGTCAGGACATCTTTGGGTTGCTCTCCCTGAAATAAACTGTGTTTTTATGAAACCCAAATCTTCAGCTCTACAGATTTTTTTTCAATATTGCAAGACATGCTTAGTTTTGGAATGGGAAGGCAGAATTGCTGCAATATTCTGACAATTTCTTTGCGTTTTCTACAGGTAATGAGGAGCATCACAGATAACATCACCGAAGACAAGCTTCTGGAAGAGATCAACGAGATCAGGCGCCTCCCAATGTATGCCGACAGGATAGCACAGGCTCATGCAAAGATGGCCCAACATCGGCGGAGATGAAGATGCCACCACAATAGTGTTAAGTCTCGTTGCTGTAGTGCTAGAGTGCTGCGACCGTCTCTGGCCAGCGGCTGGTTCCCGTAGCTTGTGTAATTATTAGAGGTTGTTTTGGGGCCGTATGACGATGGCTGGCCAACCAATTCTTTGCACCTTGCGTCTCCCCCTGTATAGGTGTCATCGCAGAGTAGCCCTGTAAATCGTGTATTATGTTTCTATATTCTCTCCTATGGTTTTATTTTCATGGGTGTAGAATAGCTTTTAACAAGGTGTGTGTTCTAGGTTATTATGGCCCTGTTCCAAACAGCTTATGAGTGTAGTCTGTTTGGACCGCCGATGACGATGACGATGGCACCATAAAAATATTATCACCTGAAGCCTTACCTCTTTATTTAAGAAGCAAAATTTCATCCAACACATGAACAGCCGAGGTGCATCTGGCAAGCTTCAGTCGAACATCTTCTAGTTGCATAAGTCTCCAACAAAGCCGAGCTTTCATACATTTAAGAAATAGATGTGCTCCATCTTCATGCAACTGGACGAACATAGGGCATCTAGTATCAATAAACACTCCATTTGTTCTGATATTTAAACGCAGAGGCAGGCTGTTGTCTGCAAACCGCCAAAGTGTTTCAGCTTATTCGAAACTCACCTCCCAGAGACGGTTCTATTGAAAACTGCTTGTGCCAGCTTCTGAATTTCCTGGCTGTCCCTTCCTCATTTTCTCTGTCAAGTATGTACAGCTTGTAAGCTGATTTTACAGAAAACCTCCCCTTTTTGTCATAATGCCATGCAACAAGATCTTCCATATGCTTTCGGCATCATCAGGTAGGAACACTCAATCAATCAAGACCTCATCCCAGTTTCCAGAAACCGGGTCAATTAGTTCATTAACTTTGCAAAAGAGATTGCCTCGATCTCAAAACTAATAGGCTAAAACTAACTCCAAATACTACCAACACCGAGTCAAAAACAAAAGCACGGTACAAATGCACAATTTATATGATATTTGAGTTTTACAATGGGTAAGTAAAATAATTAGTAGAGAAATCTAGGACCGGTAGATAGTCCGGAAGTGGGGGATCCAATGCGCATATAAAAGCACTGATAGGGTGTTGGGTGAAGAGATAACTGCCCAATTAACATCTACTAGTATAGTGCCCGTGCTAACGCTACGGCGGCATTTCAGGGATGCACATAAAAACAACCAAATAATGATATATTTTTTTTCATAGTTTAAGTTTCACGCAATTGTATATCACTATGTATATAATCTGGAAAACACTCATGTATATCACCAGCAAGTTCAGGTCATGAAATTACAAGCCTAGGCCAATTATAATGCATAACAAGGCAATAATAAGTCATGTCTACTTTGAACCATCTAATTTCGATTTGCTTAAGTAGGTCTTGGAGTTCTCCAGGGATAATGTCTTTACATTCATTTTCACTGCTCTTCAAAATGTCCACCAAGAAATTCGTCCTCAGTGAATGTGATCGCTGTGCATGGTAGATAATAAGTTAACTTATTAATTTGCTATATAGTCTACAAAATATACATAGAGAATATTATATGCTCACAGTGTTGATAACTGGTAATCTTACGCCATTCCTCGACCACATGAAACTGTATGCAAGGAAGCCTGACAGGTTGCTGGAGAAGAGCACGTGTTTAATTGTTATAGATAAATCAAATGATATTTGATAATAAAGATCTCGCCCAAACTGAGATATGGACTGCTTCATTTTGCAAAATTTAGAATTATTTGTTTATATATATATATATATATATATATATATATATATATAAATCAAATGATATTTGATAATAAAGATCTCGTCCAAACTGAGATATGGACTGTTCATTTTGCAAAATTTAGAATTATTTGTTTTTATATATATATATATATATATATATATATATATATATATATATATATATATATATATATATATATATATATATATATATATATATATATATATATATATATATATATATATATATATATAGACATACACAACAAGGGAACAATTATATCAACTTACACAGTAATCGGAGGTCCATGTAGTGGAATTTGTCATCTAACCACAACAAGGCTTCGTGCACGCAAACTGCTCAACACCCATGTTGAAGCAATCACAATCAATGGGTTTATTTGCATCTAAAATATCTCTAACTGTTCTGAGACTTCAAGAAATTTCATATTATTCAACCCAGAAAAAATTGTGTGGAAGAATTAGAGTATTATGCCTGACATATTGTTTAAATCAAGTCATGAAACTGCAAGACAGGCTTCAAGTAAATAATAGTAGCCATCGCATCCATTTAACATAAAACAACACAGAGTAAGTCAAATAGCATAAATGGCAAAGATTAGAAGAACCAGGCTTAGTGTTATCAGAATTTGGACCAAAATGTTGGCAATACAAACACGATAGATAAGTACGGTTGTCGATAAATTATAGAAAATATGTTGCCATTTAGGTACCAGTTCATTTTTGTATGAGTTTGTGTACTACTAACTAACGATAAATTACAAAGAAGGCTACATACCTGCATCTTTCTTCGGGATGTAGGAAATGTGACCAGCATGGTACTTTCCTAAAAGCTTGCTGCTTATCCCAGGCAACCTTGGTCCAAATAGTTGAATTGAGCGTTGAAAGTGTCCAAAGATTTTGAAAATACACTTCCACAGTTTTTGCTATCTGTGGACAATCAACAAAATAAATCCCAAGCTCCTTCACCTGTAATATAAGTCAAAACAGTATCAAACAGCTTCCACTTAACAACTTTTTTCCGTAACCAAGTAGCATTAACTGAACATGTCTGCAAACGTAACATAGAAGCTTTCAAGACAGCTACCAATATCCAGGGAACAACTCAGAGATGGCCTCATCGAAAGCCTGTAAAGAAGAGTACAGCAAATCCATAATGCACATAGAATGATTGGTTAACTTGGAATGAAAAACAAGAGATGCTGGGTGCTCATTATAAGAGCATTTGTTTTGAATAAGATGCTGATTCAGTCTGTTGTTATTGACTATAAAAGAATACGTATAAGAGTTCCACTACAAACAATGTACTCATTAATTCTCACATGCTGCATCTTGAGATCCAAAAGTATAACTCCAGCTGTAAAGAATGCATATCTCTATAGCCAACTATGTGCACAACTATAGCCTTAGCTGAAGCAACACATGCTGTCAGCTAATAAACATGGTCTATCGTCCATAAAGTAACCAAAGGAATAAGTTCACAGTTTAGCACAAACCTGCTTTGCAAGGTTGCAAGCCTTGTCAGGCGAGTTCAGAATCTCATAATAGAACACGGAGAAGTTGAGGGCAAGCCCAAGTCTCATGGGATGAGTGGGAGCCAGTTCAGCCAGAGCAATATCCTACAAAGTACAGTGTATTTCACTCGGCCATGAGCATGATCATCTGGATTAATTTCTGATCCATCGCTAGCACTCAGCTAGGAGATAGTATTACATACCATTAATACATTGATCAAGCCCGACCGCATGTCATCAACATATACACGATCGATGTCCCTGCTGTCTAATTTCGTTGTTCTACTGCTGCTTTGCGGGCTCCTTGGCCGGGATCTCGTGCACCACCTTGGTCGGCTTGAGCACGCCCTGCCCCTGCTCCTGCCCCGCCGACTCCCGCACCTCCACCGTCTGCACCGTCTTCTTCACCGTCGGCTCGCCGCCGCCGGTGCCGGCCGCCGCGGGGCCATCCTTGATTATTCGTCAAATCGTACATACACATACCCGAATTATTTACTCTCAAAACAAGTAGGAAAAAAAACTGAATAGTCATAAACAGCATGATATACAGCGTACCGTGGGGGAGCTGGTGTTGGTGTTGGTGCTCGACATGCCGCTGATCGATGGACTTGATCTCGCAGCAGAGGAAAGGATGGAGATGGATTTCAAGTGCTCGATCGGCAAAATTAAGCAGGGAGATGTATATATACCAGTCCCGGCAACAATACGCCAAAATCTACCGAGCGAGCATGGTCGAATCGTGTAGCTGCTACTGACTGCGGCGATTGCCCAAAAATCCACCTAAAGGCACGAATAGGTAAACACTAACAGCATATCTAGGAGATATTCAGAGCCGCGACAGTCCATACTGCTCCCGAGCCCAGCGGAACAAAAAAGGTATCGAAGCTTACAAATCCTGGCGACGGTTGAGTCCTCATCCTGGATCTCTTCGGCGGCGCGAAGCACCTCCTCGATGTGCACGTTGTTGCCGAGCGCCGACGGCACGTTCCCGGCGATGCCGCTGACCGGCAGCGCGTAGGCGCCGCACAGCCGCTCTCCCCGCAGCGCCGCCCGCACCAGCCGCTCCCAGTTCGCCTCCGCCCTTGCCATCACGAAGCACTCAGATCCACGCACCCGCTCGCTCAGAGGCCGCCGCCACGCGACGAACTGACGAAAGAGATCGGAGGAGCTAGGGTTTTGGTTCTCGCGCGCGCGGGGGCGGATGTGGTGGTCGCGTCCACTGCGTGCGCGCCCCGCACCGCGCGGACGCGGGTCCGCCGCGTCTCGCCCGCCCGCGCGCGCGCCCGCCCGCCGCACCACGCCGCCGCGCGCGCGCACCGCGTCGCGCCCGCACCGCATGGAGGCGGGTCCGCCGCGAGCGTCAGGGACGCGGGAGGGGGTACTGCAGATCCATTGAAGGATGACCGTCAGATATGGTTGAGTAAGGAGAGAGAATAGAGGAGAGTTAATCTGGTGCGGACGTTTTTAGGATGGTGTAATTCTAGGTGCATATTGTGGTGTAGACGTAGTTAAGGTCATGACTGTGGAGCAGGTAATTGTTGGGTGGATGTAGGATAATTTTAACTGGTGGTTTATAGGGGTAGAGATAGAGATTTAAGGTCAATGGGTGCTGAGTGAGGATGAGAAACTGCTCTAGGTCATCGACAAAAAATAGTTGGGTGAAGAATTAATAACGTAACATGGGAAAATGTTCTGTACTAGTTTCTAAGGAAATACACGATCCTAGTTTCAAGAGAACTCAGAGAAGCTATGGTATAGTGGCATAAGCCTGCGTAGTGCAAAACAAAAATCATGAATTCATATTTGTTTCCTGGATTGGAGGCTACGGAGACCACTAGTGGTCTTTCTTGGTGACAAGTGACTAGTAGCATTTTCTTTAATTAAAATTGGCAACTCTACTTAACTTGATAAATTAGTTTCCAAAAAAGAGATGTACTAGAAACTATCATAAAGAGAAAGAGATAAGTTATACAGTGCATTCTTACTATTAATGCTTGTTGAGTACATTAGTACTCACTTTTACTATTATTTCTCTTTGTTAGTTCTTAGTCTCATTGGAGAATACTTTGAGAGGGATATGGGATACGCAGGCGTCAATGAGGTCACGTGGGACGAGGGCGATCGCGTCGAGGACCAAGGCGAGGTGGATGCCCTATACAGCAGCTGAGATGGATAGATGGCCGGCGAAGTCGAGTCGTCAAGAGATAAGGTGTAATTATATATTTGTATCTCCTTTATATATAAATAATTGTAATTACGACTATAGCTTTGCGTGGCTAACTGTTGTATTAAAGTATAATATCTAATTATAATTCTGCTGTGTAACTCTGATAAATCTTATTATTTTCTAATTTGTTTGGATTAAGAAATAATAATATGATATCTAGTGTCATATAATGACCCGGGCGTATCATTTAAATCCCCTAGACAGATCCAATGAAGATCCATCTGGTTACGCAACACTCAAAAGAATTCTCCGAGTGATATACCCTTGCCTTGCGATCATGTTGGGCCTCACCATACACATCAGTAAGCCTCCATCAAAAACCCACCCTCCTCGCTGACCACTGCATCAATACGATATCTTGACCGGCTCTTCACTTGCAGATTAATTTCTTTTTTTTTTCCAGAAGAGAGCTAAACCACCACTACGTCCCTCACAATCCCTGGCAACCATGTTTGTCAATCCCATTAGCCACCTAAACTTTTTCCGTTCTCCCCCTCGGTAGCTTTGTCTCTGATAGGAAGAGAATGTCGGGAGCCTCTTGTTTCTGCAAAATCCAGAAGCCCAGGAACTGCCGATCGGTTCCCGAGACCCCGACAGCTCCACCCTACAAGCTACATTTTTGCTCGCGGGAGCTGTCCCGTGTCTAATTTCTTATGTTTCTTTGATGCAATATCTTCCACAAGAGCAAAGCATTCCTCAGTAGTTCCAGTTGATTCCTAGGCCCCTTCAATATGGTCACACTTGTTGTTGAGACCAAAACCAAAGCTTGTGATGTTTCTTCTGCCACTCCAATCTTGCCTGAAGCCTCTCCCCTCTTGCTGACTTGAAGAGGCGTCCTCTTCTTTGAGCTATATATACCTCCTGCTTCTCAATATCAGGGAATAACACTAGTTTTGCGACCTGCAGATGACCGCTGACTGCTCGAGGATACAGCAGGAGATTTCCTTTTCCTTTCATCTACAGCCCGGAGTTTTTCACTGTATGGGAGGGAACCTTCAGGATCACGCACTGCAGGTGTTGGACAAACCAATTCAGTGTGTCCAATCACACAACAACTGAAGCAAAAGAAAGGGATATTTTTCATACTGAATGTCATACCAATCTCGCGGACCTCTTCGAGATGATATTTTTATAGAGATGCCCTTTTCAGAGGTTTTGAAATGTCCATGGACACCCTTGCCCGCAGATAAGGACCACGATCGTCAACATCAACACGAATCACCTCACCAGTTTGCGCTGCTATGACCTTTCCCCATTTTTCATTCATCAAGCCAAAGGGACATCCAGACGCGCACCCAGGCATGTAGCTTATTGAACTACATTTCCGACGGTCGCTTGCTTACCTCAAGCTCCTCAAGAACTTGTACATTCCCACCCCCACCGCAGTCCAAGGAGCTCCTTCAATCATTTATCCATACTCTAGCAGAGCAGAGCGATCAGAATACTCGCCTGCTGACCCAGCTCCCAACCTTGAATCTCGATTTCGATGTGGTGAAGTCCTTGTTGGAGGAGAGCTTATTCTTTGAGACTAATGGTATATGGTTTTTGACTACTGTTCACCACCGAACGCTCCAGAAGGCCCGGCCTAGGTAACGGTAACTATCGTTGGCTTGGTGTACTTGGTCTGACTCAATCATGTTGACATGGCTCGAGCTGGTTTGGCTAAACAAATCTGGTCGGACCACATAGCTACGGAGACGAGCAAACAGGGCTTCATCTTCGTCATTGTGCAGCGGAATCCTATCCGCGTCTTCCACGTTACTGAAATCTCGCCTTCCACGAATCAATCTGCCTTTTGCAGGCCTGCCGGTGTAACCGACAGCTTTCGCCGCCCACGGTGGCAGTGGTGTCAGGAACTGAGGAATAGCGACAGGAAAATCCTCAATTCCTAACCAATCTGTGGAATCTAATAGAGAAGAATAAAATGGGAAAGTAACTAGGGTTCCAAACTACACCTACTAAGACAAGAATACTATTGGAGTGTTCGTGTTTTTCTGCTTTCATTTCACGCAGTTCTGGGTTATATACCCCAGTTAAGATTACAAAAATGGAGTTGATCCCCCCGTTAAGAGCAAGTATAATAAGAGACTGTTAGTAGGTTGTATGCTGAGGTGGAGGAGAGAGAAGAGAAGAGAGAAGAGAGGTGGGCTATAAGTTTATGATCAATACCAAGCACAAGAAGAAACTTTGTGAGAGAAAGGGTGGGTCAAATTTTCATGGTTTGTTGTAAACTACTATATGAATGGACTGATAAGTGGGCTATAAGTGTCCATACAGCCAGCTGAAGGCTGTATTATTAGTCTTGCTCTAACAATCTAAGTCTACAATAGTGACATAAATGACAAAATAGATGGCGTCTATAGTAATTAATGAAAATGCTTCCAGCCGTCCGATCACAAGAAGTATTTCTTTCCCTTTTTAGCTCCTCCGTCCGATGCCCTTGAGCGGTAATCGTCCAAACGTTCTTTCTTCTGCTGACTATGGCCCTGTTTGGCACAGCTTCACCAACAGCTTCATGAGCTGTTGTGAGCTGTTTTTTGCCAAACACCCTTTTTGTAAACAACTTCATGGGTGAAGCTTCTTTTTTTCTGCTCTCACAAAGGAATGGGGAGAGGTGAAGCTGAAAAAGTAACTTTTCACACTCTCTCCTCAGAGCCATGATCCTAGGAACCCATCGCCCATCCGGTTTACCAAAATTACACGCATTTGTCACTAGTCCATCCCGTTCACCTCTCCGTTCACGAAACATAAACAAGGCACTAATATTGCTTCCTAATAATTTTAATTTTTTTATTTATTATTTTAATGTTTTAATTCATACTCATTCAAATATATTATTTTTAATTCATATGACCATATACAAACATACAACTCCAAATGTTAAAACAAATCAGTAGACAGGGCATCTTGGACAATTGCCCTCTCTCACCATGCATGAAGTCATGGTGAAGCTGCTTTGCCAAACAGTTTTCCAAAAGCATTTAGCTTCATCGGTGAAGTCGCTCGTGAAGTGAAACAAAAAACAGCTTCACTAGTGAAGTTTGAGTATGTACAAACGGGCCTATGTTTTGAACATCTTTTCCCTAAAGTTGCTTCTCTTGTTCTGAATTTATGATTGCTCTCACTGAGGTCCTGACAATACCCCCGGGTGGACATACTCCTTGTCCTCAAGGATTAAAGTTTGAGAATGTCTTCTTGATTAAGGTGGCATCTTCCCATGTAGCATCTGAAGGTGGCAAGTTGAGCCAATGCACCAGCCACTGAGCCACTGCTTCTCCTCTTCTGGGAACACATCCACTGGTTTGGTTTTGATCAATCCATCCAAATCGACAAGCAGCAAACCAGGGAGTGGGACTGCTATCGGACCCACAATTGACAATCCAAAATCTTCTGTAGTTCTACCGTACTATTCCCTAGATCAGTAGATAGTACTCACAGATACAGTACTGAACATCAAAAGTACATATCATGCGGAAGCATAAATATAATAGTAGACTTACACATGGGCCGATCAAGCCAAAATCAATAAAATGCAGCAGCGAAAACGGAACACACAGGTGGGACTCTCAGGACGTGCCCACAGGCAGCCAACTGGGGTTCGCGACCTAGTTCTTAGCATCTTCATCGTCTTTACCAGTTGTATCCCAAGGCGTTGTGATCTGGCTCTCCTGATTTTGGATTAATTAAATGAGCGAGGGTGAGTACAAATCACAGTGCTCCGCGAGTTAATACGCAGGATGCAAATAGATAGCATGCATGGCTTATCAAGGGAAGGCTCGGGTTGTTTTATTTACCATGAATTGCTTTTAAAATACGATACATAGAAATTCCCTAAGACCTAGCAGTTTCAACTAAAACATGATATTTGGGTAAAAAGAATGTAGTAATAATAGTAGCATAGATTCCATCCACCATTACATGGCTCCTGCACCATATGCTAACCTTTCAACATTATAACCGCATACCTTATCACTGGGACGACACCTAGGGCAACACAAATCAGGACTTTTCACTACCCGCCGCTTTTCTAATCCCACCCACAAAGTTTTTGAAATATAACTATATCTGGTTAAGTTCCTATGTCTGCCCTTGACAATGGACATGGCTATTCGAATAGTTTTGACTCTACAAAGGTTGTACACTTTACCCACAAGATATGATTATCTCACAATGTTAGCCATTACACGTTTCCTTGGGCATGCAATCGAGTAATCATAACAAGGCTGTTATAATACATCTTCCCATCGGGCCATGTCCATCGAGGTTTCACTCCCTTAGGGTATAGCCACCCTTCCGAAGCCTCTCTTGCACCATCACGTCGGAGGATGTGGCCATTCTCTACCCACCCATGGTCACACCGGTGCAACCCACACCGGGTTGATGCAAATTAGTTAGCCTTGCCTACACTTTGCCAGCTTGTGGTTGTCTTGTTATACATTGGGAGGTCATCACAAGATTCAGTCTTTAGGGTATCTGGCGGTTCTACCACACTCCACACTCTCATGCATCCACTGCACCACACTCTGAACCATTTGCCTAGGTAGTTAAGCAATTTGAGATTTTTGGGAGAATAAAATATCCATGTTACAACATACCACCACGTTTCATCAATGTATGTCTAAACCAAATTTTCATGTTAAAATGATGCTAGGGCAAGTTAATGTCCTCGGATATCTAAGCAAAGACTAAGCGAGCATATAAATGTAGACTTATTTTTAAAATTACCATTACAGTTTTCCTAGGGCTTACAAGGCTCGAATGCTCAAATGTTCCAAGGGAATGTAATACTATAAGATAAATAATAGGCATGTAACTAGAATCCTAAAGCAATTATAGATTTGTATATAAAATAACAACATGCAATTTGATAATTTAAATAGCAATAGATTGCATAAAATGTAGGTTCAACATGATCAAAGTATTGACTCGCTTTGCGCCGTTAGCTCACTCAAAGCTTTCTCTTTGATGATCTTGAGCTCCTAGTCATCATCTTTATATAGATCTTGAGTCTCACTTGATCCATTGATTCTTGAACTCCAATTTCTAGTTACGTGATAAACAACTAAATCCAAATAAATGCGCATAACTCAAAAGGCCCAATTAAATTCAAATGAATTCAATTTAGTTTTATTGTGAGTTAATGGGTGATTTGAGGCAAGATTGATTGGGAACGGAATGTTGACAGGGCCAATGAGGTTTGAGCGAAGTGAGGAATGACGGAGGGAATCTGCTGAGATGGATGTCAAGGAAGATTCATGGTGAAGGAATAGTCATGAGAATATTCTTCTTCGAGTTCAAGGATGGCTAGACATAGTCGACTTTCGAACACCACAACTTAGTCATTTAATTTTATATCATCTTTTCTAATTTTATATTTATTAAGAAACTTCCATGAGTCAGGTTAGACCTATGGACAAATGCATGAGCTTGGCTGGGATATTGGGTATTAGTCATCAAATTTTAATATTAAGGAATTAGGGCATAAGTTCTGCACATGATGTGTACAATTTTTGGTTTATCCAGTGAATCTTATAGTTCATAGTTCTAGCAAATTTGAGATGTATTATTTCATGTGGTCATACTATTACCTTGTTCATTAAAATACAAATTAGCGAGTTTATTTTGAATTATCGATGTCCCAGGGGTTTTAATAGATGTGCCAACATGATTTTTAATTAAAAATGCTCTTGAGATTAGATATCATTGAAATTTTATGTATTATTTGCTACGCTTTAGCAGGGTTTAAATTTTGATTACATTTATTTTCATGGACCTAGCTTGTTATATACAATTATATTTCAATATCATTATTAACTAAATTTATTGTTAAGACTTAACTACCGACAACATGCTAAATGGCAGGGCTTATATTTTAATAGGGCCTTCAGCTAATATTTGGGCTCTTACTAGAAACACTATCGAGACCATGATTGTCTTTTAGTTCTATATAACTATTTTCTCAGAAAACCCTCAATTTAAGGTGGTACTACAATTGAAATCCCCGCAGTATATTAGCTAACCTTCTCGCCTAATTGGACATATTTACTCTATGAGCCTTTGATTATTATTTTCTCTCACATCCAATTATATTTAACCTCACCCATAATTTGGACATGTGTTTAAAGTTGAGTGTCAAATACATATTGACCGAGTACCCTGAATTTCAATTTGAGTGTCTTTCCTAAATGGGGTTCTGACGATATTTGGACATTCATACAAATTTACATATCATTAGTGTCTCTTATTAGCATTTGGGTTTAGGACAAGTATTGACAGTACACCCCTTATTTTTCCCTAGTTTATTTCTCGACTTGGTTCAGTAGTTATTGATTAGTCAAAATTTATCTTTCAGGTATCCTTAATCTTTGTTCTAATTCCCTAACAAGGTTATTTTTTTTCTAAATAGGTTCCACCACTGACATGTGGGGTCGGGGGCTGTATATACAGTGTATGGGTCTCACTATCATTGCCTAATTAAGTGACTTAACCATTTATTAGCGTTAGTTAATCTTGGATTTAATCCTAATGTCTCAGCTACAGGACCTTCCACCCGCCGATGAACGGCAAGCTCACCGTCGACAGAGGAAACGGCGGCCGGCCATGATCATTCCAAAAATGGGATGCTCATGCCTACACGCATGTTCGGGCTCGGTCCCGCCGACCAATTTGGTGGTGGTGGCGGTCGGCGGCGACCATAGCGGTGACGGAACAGGGGAGGGGCGGCTACGGCAATCTAAGGCGATTTAAAACAATTTGTTGGTCTGGGAGCATATCGTGGTGGGCAGGAGGTCACCTAGGGGCTTGGCCGAGTGGGAGTAAGGCCGAGGGGAGATGTCAGCGAGGACCTGCGGTGGGTGAGCAGGGAGCACGACATTGGGACTCCTCAGGCGGTGTTGGCCCAAGGTGCTGCTGGAGTTTGGTTCGTCGGGTTGCAGAAGTGCTTCGATCCCCTGGAATTGGCCGGAGGTGGCCCGAGTCAGTAGTCCCCCCAAATGTCGACGTTGGGGAAGAAAGGGGCCGCCAATGAGCTACACTACCAGAGAATCTGATTCCGTGGAGGAGGAGGAGGGTGAGTGGAGGATGGCGATGCTACACAGGGGTGGGCCGGGCTTTTATAGGTGGCAAAAGGGGTTGGCGACATGAGGGGGTGTCCTGGAGGGGATGGCAGATGACGTGGCATCGGTATGGCTACAGGGCCGAGTGATTCGAGCTTGGCGTCATGACGGTGACCCGCTGCAGGGTGTGGTGGTGCATGTCACGTGGACAACGGGGAACACGTGCCGAGGGGCATGGGTGACACTCCGAATGGTGCGGAAGAAAGGAGATGGCTGGGGAGGAGCGGCTGAGGCGGTGCATTGAGGTCAGCGGTGACACGCGCTGTAGCACGGTGGTGCGGTGGCTGGTTGCTGCGGTGTGGGTGCACCCTATGGCTGACCTCGGTAGGAGTGGGCTGTGGTCATGTGTCGGGACCCGGATTACCAAACCCGGACCCTCTGTGTATTACCGCACTAGTCCCGGATCAAAGCTAGTGCACACGCTAAGTAAATGATTACATAACCAACAACGCTTTATTACAATAGTAAAGAGTGCTGCATCGACAGGTCTCTTTATTACAAATGAGGTTTCAAGACCTCACACACACAAAACACAAATGAAGCGTAAGATAAATCAACGAAGACCCATCAATACGCCACGTGCAATTGATCGGGAAGCGCGACCTAGTACTCAGAATCCTTCATCAAATCCACAAGCGAAGTAGTCGTAGTCTCCTCTTGAGCTTCGTGTTCCTCTGGGTATTATTTTTGAGTGCAGCATGTGAGTACATAAAGTACTCCGCAAGTCTTGGGAAAAATGCAATAGATACAAGGCTTGACAAAGGAAGGCCATATGGTTCTTTTGCAAAAAGCAATATTTTAAATTCAATTACCAATAACTATTTTCAAAGGCATCCATTTATTAAAATAATTATTTTAACAGAACTAACATTAACTCACTAGTGAAGGTTCCATCCACCAACACCAGTTTAATCAAGTTTAAGCGAACAAGTTTAGTCTTGCGGGTTACATCCACCCTCTCGCTCCAATCGCCAGATACCCTTCAAGAGTTCCCTCCACTCTCGGAATACAAAACTTTTGATTTTAAAACCAAAACCAGAAATCTACCATGTGAATGCATTCCTTGCCCGCCCTTGACCGTGGGCACGGCTATTCGAATAGTTTTACACTCTGCAGAGGTTGTACAACTTTACCCACAAGAGATAAATTATCCTAAAAGTCAACACGCTTCCTTTGGCATGAGACCCGGATAAAATACCACAAAGCCTTTACCTTACTCTAATCTAGCTAGATACCACCCGCTGAGGTTTCACCGCAGGTAGGCTAACTGCCCGAACCGAAGCCCCCTCTTGCGCCATATGAGTACAGTAAATCCCTGTCCCTCACTGTGAATAACCAGTCCATCCCTGGCACCCACTTTCCACTGGTGGCACCTAAACTAGACTATCATAAGTTAGTCAGCTAGGTCGTACCCATATAGACTTGTGGTTGTACGGTTAATGCTCAGTCTGGACAAACACAAGCGTCGGTCCTTAATTGACTAGGGTGGAACATACACTTAACAAGATCTCGTGCTAACTGCACCAAACCAAACCAACCATCCACCCTAATCTAAACCAACTTTCACATTGTTATTTTTATTTTGAAAGCACAGTGGCAACTACAATTACCACTAATTTCATAAACACAAGGTTTTCTCAATAAATCTTAACTTCCCATTTGCAAGAGTTTAAATATATTAAATAGCATAACTAAGCATTTCACTACCATTCTAATATTCACAAAGATTAATATTAATCTCATTATTGAGACAAAGGAAGTTCTAGGGTGACAAAGGTACATGGCAATCAATGTCAAATGAGGGCATAACAAAGTTGGAATAACTAATTCCTAAAGATTTGAACTAGTGGTTTTATGTAAATAGCAATGCATATAATTTAAAATATTTAAAACATTTCAAAATCATAGGTTCAAGATGATCAAAGGAGACTTGCCTTCTTGTGCGCTATTTGGTCCTTCTTATGCGGCTCGACAAACTCTTCGGCGACGTCGGGTTCTACGCGCGAAACGACAAAACAAACAAAACAAATTCAAATAAAATTCAAATGAACTCCAAAAACTACAAAACCAGAACCAAAAGATAGAGCTCAATTTTAAATGAATTTAGGAAGAAGAATCGGGTCGATCGGAGTTCGGACGAAGGAGAACGAGCGATCTAAAGTTTGCCAGGGCGAGAAAATGCTGGAAATTCACAGATGTTACTGTTCATCCGAGAACAGTACTTTTGGCGAGAAGGCTAGCGCTGGCGAGAGAAGGCATGGGAGATGAATCTAACTAGCAAAATGGGTTGCTAGGGACCCAAGGCACACATAGGAACTGACGGCACGCCAAACGGAGACCATTGACGGCACGGGTGGCTACAACGACATGGGTAGGAGAGAGGAATAAAATCCGGGCATGGAACATGGAGAAGTAGGGTGAGCACGGGCTAGAACGTGACTTGGCGAAGCTAGGAAAATTGTTGGCTCGGCCAAAGACCCACCGGAGATGTCGCAAACGACGTTTGAACGACGTCGGGAAGGAAAAAGGAAAAACTTAATATCTTAATACTCGGTGAACGAAATCTAAAACTATTTGGAGGGTAGCTACCTGGGATGGTTTGGCACAAAGTGACGCGAACGGATTGGTGAAAACATCACCGGGTAGATGGGGAACACGAGATGCCATTGACGGCCATGGCGAGGTTCGGAGGCGAAAATTTGTGGAGGCTTTTTGGGGAAAAGGAAGTGAGCACAACGTAGAACGCGACGAGGCAAGTCTAACAAAAATTTCGGCAAGGGCTAAAGCTTACCGGAGATGATGAATCGACGTCGGGAAGCGCTCTTGACCTAGATTGGGGAAAACTCGATTCCGGGAGATTGGCTGCACCAAAACCAAATTAACTTGGCAAGAAGGTAGATGGCACATGATGGCACAATGTGACGAAAGGATCACGGAAAAACTCACGGATTGCTCGAGACGCGACGAGCAAATCCGAGACCGAAGGGCCTCGATGCGACAAAGTCGTCGACCTTTGAGGAACTTGCCACGGCTTGGGATGGGTTTAGGGGTGCCATGGGGTCCTATTTATAGGCTTGGTAGGGGTAGAAACCGACTCTAATTCGTGTATTTCGGTTTAGAGTCCGTTTGAGAAAATTGGAGATAAAAGGCAAACGGATGAACGAAATGGAAGGAGGTCGGTTGGGATAGATTCTTGCGTGATTTGGCACAACTTTTCTTTTGGGAAGACATTGAGATAAGATCCGGATTGGAAGTTATGAAGAGAGAAAAAGAAAAGAAGCGAGTACGAGAGAACAGATCGATCGAGCTGCTCTGCCTGGAGCGATGGATGAACAAGACCAATGGTGCTGTTCATTCTCTCTCTTTTCTTTTTTTGAAATTTCAAATTGAGCTTAAACAAACTCGAAAAATCCAGAAAAATTCACGAAGCTTACGGAGATATTTTGGACTTAATAAAAATATTTCCAACTCTGTTGGTATTTAATTTTCATACTTGAAATACTTTTTAATTTCAAACATACATTTTTTTGTACTCGAGAAAATTCGAAAATCGATTAAAAGCCAAATAAACTTCAAATAATTATTTTGAACTAGGATTTTCATATAAAACCAAAATATCTTTTTATTTAATAAAAATTTTAGGTTTTACTTAAAATACTTTTCAAATCTAGTTTTTTTCAAAAACCAAAAATTCAGGGCAAATCTAAATAAAACTCAAATACTTTAAAATAATTAATTTGAAATTACATTTTTCCAGAAAGCAAATTTTGGGATGTGACAAATCTACCCCCCTTAGAAAGAATCTCGTCCCCGAGATTCGGACGAACTAGGAAAAAGATAGGAGAGGAAAACGCAGATCTTGGTTTCTTGCTGTGCTCTCAAGCTGCTTCTTGCTTTGAACCAAATTGAAACTTACCAAGCATGATTGCTGCCCCTGGGGCACCTTTTGTGGTGATGTTGTTAACTTGTCCTCTTCCTTGTGATTGCGGAGTTCTTGGAGTTTTCTGTAGTTGGAGTTACTCCCGTCCTTGTCCTACAAGCTGGAGTTCATGTTTGGTGTACTTCCCAAATTGAAAGGAATTGGAGTGATAGCTCGAGGCTTCGTGGGCAATTGCTCGCATAATGCCCAATCTCGTGACATCGAAAACATTGCACTCCTGCGGTGAGGTGTTGCTTTTCCGAGTCGGACTCGGTGAAGATGCGGGGTTCTTGCATCTTTGAGCAGCGCGGATCTGGAGTTCTGGTGCATCTGTTGCTGCTGGAGCTTTGTTGAGCTGGGTGGATTTACTCGAGGCCTTGAAGCCGCTTGCATTACTCGTGTCGAAAAGCCATCTTTCTCTTACGAGTCCTGCAATTGATATTGAGCATCTTCTGGACAAGGGCCTTATTTATCATGTCTTTGAAATGTCGAAAAATCTTTGGACACCAATTGCACCTTGAGGTTGGGATCAAGTCCCTGCATGAACCGCCAAATCTTTGTTGCCTCGATGTGATCTCTTCGGATACATACAGTGATCGGGTGAACTTGTTCAGTATTCGGAACGCTGAGATTTCCTTTGCTGCAGCTTGGTAGAATTCTCTTTTCTTCATGTCCATTATTCCGTAGGAATATGCGTGATCTGGAATGCCTCCACAAATTCATCCCATGTGATAGCTTGTGCATTTTGATGAGCGGCGCGGTAATTTTCCCACGATTAGCGATCCCTTTGAGTTGGTGAGCGCATACAACACCTTTTCATTGTCATTGCACTGGCTAGGACCAATTTCCTCTCCACATCCTTAATCCAATCATCGCCTCCATGGGATCTACGGATCCGGCAAAAGTAGGAGGCCTTGTCCTCATAAATTCTCCCATCTTAGATTGAGGAGCTTGGTTGGATGGTTGCGGAGCTTGCTGCACTGGTTTTGAGCTAGGGCTGGAGAAGCTGCGATTGCATGGCCATCATTTGCTCCAAGTGGGGGCTTGAGGAGGGTGGCGGAATGTTGTTCTCTGGTGAGGTTGGCATCACGGTACATTGTCGGGGTTGCTCCTTGTGTTCACCATCCAAGCGATTTTAGGTTAGCATAAGGTAAGAGGGAATTAGCAAAGGTAAGAGATTGAGGGAGACTAAGTCACATCCCAAGCCAACACACAAGGAAGAAGCAAGCAAATTAACTTTTAGCAAAAGAACTTTTATTGAAATCAACCTAGTTTTAAGAATGGCTGTACCACGGTGCACTTAGGCTTAATGCATCCATCTAGCACACAAATAAGTAATATATAAGCGTTCTAAAATCGTAAGACTTTACTTGGGTACTACAACTAAAGAACTAGTCCTCGCTTCTTCATGATTCTATCTTGTTCTTTGGTACTCTGAAACCTTCCTTTAACTGAGAAATACGGAAGACAATAAACAAATCGGAGGGTACATCTTTAGTCGCTTTGCAAGCTTTGGATTAACTTAATTTGCCCTCATCATAACGATTAATTGAATTCCACCAAATAGGGCTTAACTTCATGAAGTGTTCATCCGAGAAAGACATAATTATTTCAACTCTTCAAAATTCTTGATTCCAAAATCATATACCACAAATGCACCTTATTGATTTCAACAAATACTCTCCTAAACTTTTATTCTCTGCTCTAATTTGAATCGACGACCAACCATAGAATTTTTCTAGCAAGAATCCAATAACATTGTAATTGTGATTTCCACCAATTGTTCTATGATCATTATCTAATCCAATGAGATCCATAACTCGATAAGACAATATAAGATTAATCCAAACTTTTAGTAATCATCAATCAAGTTTAAGATCATCTAAGCCATAATTTAATATTCATTAATCCACCAACATCAATCTCTTGATAACCATCATTTTGGTTCCACCAAATTTGAATGAACTCAATTAATCCTTATCGGACAATCTCTCAATTATTTCTCATTGGACCATCTATCTCCCATAAGTAATTTAAATCCTCGAGTTGATCATCCTTAAATGACCTAGTTAATCCCATTAGTTAAAATCCAATTATCTAACATTGATCTATTAAATCCACCAAACTCAAATTGTCATATCAATTCAATGTCCACTTTGCAATGGTAAATTAATCCACCAAGATATCTAAGTGTATTATCTTCTAGGAATTCCACTAGCATCCACTCATCATCAATAGGTCCACCAAACTCTGATAATCAATTAACTCCACAAAATTCATCTACTCTTCATGATTCAACCAAATCATCCAAAATTGATATCATGAATTGTTTATGACAATTCAACTTCTTAATCTTTTAATCCCTCTCTTTCTTTGGATCAATCTCTTAATACTAATTCTCCAATAATCACAAATAATCCGTTCAACAAAATCTTGTTTTACATCCAACCACTCCTTTCAATCCTAGATAATAAATCCAAGGTATCAAATTTAGACACTTCCCATGATTTAATTAGTCCCACCAAGCTTACTCTGTACTCATTCTCCATGATCTATTCAATCCACAAGTATTACTTTCTTCACATTTATTCATAATCAATTGGTATCTACAAATATACCTTTGTTTTTCTCAATTCACTCGAATATTATTCAATCTTGTCAATTATATATCCAAGATATATCACTCTAGCAACAATTCTCCAAATTACCTAACTTGATATGCATTGATTATGACGGCTTTTCCGACAAGAGTACTTTCCATAAATTTGTTGTCTTTCGTATACTCTAGGTCTCCAAGGATTCTCCAAGTGCTTTTTAGACGTAACCTCATCGATCCATCTATAGAAATTACGAGAGGAAGGGGATACAATTACCATTCCAAAAAGGAAATAAGCGGATAGATAAGGAGAATGCCATGACGAAGGTAAGGATAGAAAGACAAGAAAAGACAAGGATAGCACATTATTAACTTTTATTTTATAAAATAAATTTTGAAGTTCTTCTTTAACGACCATTCTAACTAGGTCACGTCCCATATCAAATTGGCTCGATACCATCTCTGCCGGGACCGGATTACAAACCGGACCCTACGTGTATTCTCGCACTAGTCCCAGATCAAAGCTAGTGCACACAGTTAAATGAAATGATTACATAACCAACAACGCTTTATTACAATAGTAAAAGTCTGACCGACAGGTCTCTTTATTACAAATGAGGTTTCAAGACCTCACACACACAAACACAGTGAAGCGAAGATAAATCAACGAAGACCCATCAATACGCCACGGGCAATTGGTGGGAAGCGCAACCTAGTACTCAGGAATCCTTCATCAAATCCACAAGCGAAGTAGTCGTAGTCTCCTCTTGAGCTTCGTGTTCCTCTGGGTATTATTTTTGAGTGCGGCATGTGAGTACATAAAGTACTCCGCAAGTCTTGGGAAAAATGCAATAGATGCAAGGCTTGACAAAGGAAGGCCATATGGTTCTTTTGCACAAAGCAATATTTTAAATTCAATTACCAATAACTATTTTCAAAGGCATCCATTTATTAAAATAATTATTTTAACAGAACTAACATTAACTCACTAGTGAAGGTTCCATCCACCAACACCAGTTTAATCAAGTTTAATCGAACAAGTTTAGTCTGCGGGTTACATCCACCCTCTCTGCTCCAACTGCCAGATACCCTTTCAAGAGTTCCTCCACTCTCGGAATACAAAACTTTTGATTTTAAAACCAAAACCAGAAATCTACCATGTGAATGCATTCCTTGCTCGCCCTTGACCGTGGGCACGGCTATTCGAATAGTTTACACTCTGCAGAGGTTGTACAACTTTACCCACAAGAGATAAATTATCCTAAAAGTCAACACGCTTCCTTTGGCATGAGACCGGATAAAATACCACAAAGTCTTTACCTTACTCTAATCTAGCTAGATACCACCCATTGAGGTTTCACCGCAGTAGGCTAACCGCCCAACCGAAGCCCCTCTTGCGCCATATGAGTCTGATGAAATCCTGTCCCTCACCGTGAATAACCAGTCCATCCTCGGCACCCACTTTCCACGGTGGCACCTAAACTAGACTATCATAAGTTAGTCAGCTAGGTCGTACCCATATAGACTTGTGGTTTGTAACGCCCCGTTTCGGTATGCGTCTGGACACGGCACTCATAACTATTCACGCATGAACAGTTATGGAATGTCGCGCAGAGTATACCATTACATGCTTACCACAAAAGACCAGCATATATTTTACATAGGGATTAACATCCATTTTTCAACAATGGGCGTGCAAGCCCAAAGTATAATTACATTACGAAGCTCGAGAATCCGCTTGAGCGGCGAAGACCTAAAGCCACGGATCCTCGTCAAGAAGCGACCTTCCGGGACTTCCTCAGCGGGAGGCAAACACCTTCGTCTTGATCCTCTAAAGAAGGGCAAAAGCAAGCCGTGAGCCAATCAACCGGCTCAGCAAGTCCCAAAGGGACCCTAGCTTATTATATGCACGGAACATCAAAGGAAGGGAGTATACTTGGTTTATTACTTTGAGTGGATGCAGTTTTATTTGCAATCATTTTTTTAAAAAAAGGACCCAAAACTACCCCTCAAGCACTCAGGGGTTTTCAACAAGAGTTCATTAACCAACCTAAACAAGTTAAACATTTACAAAACTACTTAAGCTTTGCGGCTGGAATCACCCAAGTGACACAGCTCCAATAACCGGGAGCACGGCGTATTCGAATACCATTTATTTGACTCTGCAGAGTTTGCTCAGCTTTACCCACACGATCCCTTAACCCTCATGACTGAGTTAAGGAAGCCAGGTCGTTTCACTGCTCAACTCTTTATATAGGCTCTACCCGGTAGAATTCACTCGGGTCTGGATCTCACACACACACACACACACACACACAAAACGAATAAACCATTGTCCGCTTCGAGTGAACTCTACCGTTGTTAGGCAACCGTAACCCGCCTGGCCTAACCTCACTGCTAATCCTCCTGTAGAGTTTCAATTGAGTTGAGCAGCTACTAGACCAGTGTTGACAAGTCAACTCCTGTGGTTGAGCGATCATTGTGACATTTGCTCAGCGTAAGGGTTTCAGTCCTTATATTTTCACATGGTCCGCAACCTCGCCAGGCACGCGACCCAACCTAGGGTAAGCGGTGGGCGAAGGCCGTCTCGCGACTCCCCACAACTCCCTTACCCTACTCCAAACCTAAGGTAAGAGATTGGGCAAGGACCGTCTTGCGGTTTCCCCACGCACCCTTAGCTTACCTTGTGCACGCCGGCACTCTCCGCTCTAAGATACGGTGTCCCATACCACCCTACCTTAGAGTCGGGTTTTCTAAAATTCTATTGGCCCACAGCCACAACCTTATCAGTGTAACATTTTGCATGATAGTAATAACCTACAATTATCTAGATTAACAGATAATTATTTCTAGGGTTACTAAGGCATGGCAACAATTTAACAGGGCATTTATCAGTGGTAGGATTAACTATATAACATGTCATTCCAAACATTTTATTTTATTTCAAACTAACGTTTCATAATTAGCATAATGCAAATAGCATATTAACATAAATAAACATCATGGGTTGCAATATGATCAAAGGATTTGGGACTTGCAATCAATCGAATGATTTCCGCTAGCTCGAACGAAGAAACACCTGGATCCTCAGCTTGCACTTGAACTTCTGGGATCTTCGACACTAGCGCAAACACACAAAATAAATAGGTCCAGCTTGAGACTAATCAAGCGAGGGAAAAATAAACTAATCAAAAAGGAGTAAAATGCATAAATCCTTCAAATGGAATTTTAGGAATTTATTTGGAATGAATTTGTGGAAATGGAGGCCAAAAATGGGTTCAGGGCATTTTTCTGAGCAAGGTGGTGAAATTTGGGAATTTCTGGGATTTTCTGTGATTTTCTAGGATTTATTTGGATTTTTCTGATTTTGGAAATTGATTAAATCCGGGAAAATCAATTGAACAAGAGCCCTTACCGATGCTCTGATGCGGCCTAGCAGAAGGAACGCCCGCGTGGCGGGGGCGCGCGGCCCGATCTTGCGGCTGCGCGCGGAGGCGAGTGGGCGAGGAGGCGCTCCAGTCGTAGCGCGCATGCGCCGTTCGGCAGATAGGCTGCGCGTGGCTCGGGCGAAGCGGGCGAGATGGCGAGAACGGGCGGACTGGATTGGGGTGGCGGAGATCGGACGGTGGGGATATAACGGAGGGGCGGCGGTAAGGAGGGATCGGACGGAGGCGAAGAGGGGTTTTATGAAGATCCGGCGGCCGAGGAGGCGGCCATCCGCGATCCAAACTAAGCGGCAACGGAGCGATGGACGGAGGGGAAGAGCCACGTCGCGGTGGAGGGAGGGTCTTCTTCCTCCTCCAGCCGCTCTGATGCCCGAGCCGTGGCTTCAGCGTGGCGGCGCCCGGCGCGCGAGGCGTCGGCGGCAACCGAGGGCACCGGCGGATGGGTCCCCGAGAGAATCCATTTGGGGCTCGGGAGGCGGGAGGATTAGCGGAGGCAGAGGAGCGAAGGAGTGTCGCCCGTTCGCGGCGAGAAAGGTCACCGCGGCGAGACAATCAAATCGGGGCGCTACACCATCCGGGGTTGGTGGCTTACATGGAGATGGCGGTGGGGCTGGAAGCTACAGAGCGTCTTGGCCAGGAGAGGATGGATCGGCGGCGGGAGGCTCGACGCGGCGCCCACGAGCGAGCACTGTCAAAAAGGTCCACTATTGTGGTTAGTTCACTGAGGAGAAGCTCTGGTGAGAAGCAATTGGAGAATGGGGAAGGGGAGCGGGAGATCGGGCTACGGGGGTCGCCGGCGCAGGGGACGATGGCAGCGGAGCTCCGGACAACGTGGGCTCAATTGGATGCTCGGGGAGGCTCTCGGGGGTGGCGGAAGGTGAATGGAGGCAGTTGGGAGCTCTCGGGAGCAAAGGAGACAAGGGAGCCGCGAGGGCGGGTTTTATACCCGGAGCGGCGAGGGGGAAAGCTTCGGGGAGAAGGCAACGGGCGCGTCCACTGTGGTCAACAGAGGTATGGGGAGTGGGTGGCGAGTCTTCTCCGCGCAGGGGAAGGGGGTGTGACGGGGCTCTGCACGGGAGTTAAGGCGGCGGCAAAGACAGAGCGAGTGGCCGAGCGGCAGGAGGCATATGCGCGTCGCGGAGGGAAGGAGGTGGCCGCGGCGTGGGGTCTGGCGAGAAGAGGCGGCGACGCGTGGCGCAGGGTTCCGCCGCGCCGGCCGGGCGGAGGGCGCGGCGCGGAGAATCCGAGGGAGGCGCAGGCGGTCTGGGCGCGAGCGCAGAGTGCACACGAGGGAGGAGGAAGAGAGAGGCGGCGCCGCGGGAGGAAACCAAGGAGCGCAGGAGAGGAAAGCGGAAAGGGGGAGGCGGCGCCGACGGTGGACGGGAGCGGAGGGAGGCGGCGTCCACGGGGTAGCGCGGGCGCAGGGGCGCGCGAGGGAAGGCGAAGGCGCAAAGAGGAGGCGCCCGAGGAAGAAACGGCGCGGCGCGGGGAAGGGGAAACGGAAGAGGAGGGGCGCCGAGAGAGGAGACGCCCGCCGTAAAAGGAAAGCGGGAAGAGGGAAACTTTCCCAAAAAGGAAAGTTTTGGAAATTCACTCAAAAATTGCAGAAAAATCACAAAAATTTTTGGGGTTGAAATTTTGGGGTTTTTCAACCTACCCCCCTTAAAAGAATCTCGACCCCGAGATTAACTTGGTCCAGGGAGTAAGTTGGGAAAAATCTCGCTGCAAGTCTGACTCTCGTTCCCAGGTGGACTCGCCCGCTGTGTGATTCCTCCATTGAGCTCTGCAAAACCTGACATTCTTGTTTCTGAGCTGCCTCTCTGATATTTCAAGTATTTGTAGTGGTTCTTCAGCATATGCGCAGTCATCTTGCAATTCAATATTTGACAAAGGCACTTCATCGGTGGGCTGGCATAGACACTTTCGAAGTTGCGATACATGGAATACATTGTGTATTCTTGACAAGTTACGTAGCGTTTGACTTGATAAGCTACCTCTCCAATTCTTCCGATGATTTGGAATGGTCCCACATATCTGGGTGCTAGTTTGCGTTTGACTTGAAATCTCTTGACTATCTTGAATGGGGTGACTTTGATATAGACAAAATCTCCAATTTCGAAATTCAAATCCTCCCCGTGGTTATCTGTATAGCTCTTCTGTCGGTCTTGTGCACTCTTGAGTCTGTCTCTGATGATCCTGACGTGTGCTTCGGCATCTTGAGCAATCTGGGGCTAATAAGTTGTCATTCTCCTGTTTCTGTCCAATTCAGAGGTGTTCCGCATTTTCTGCCATACAAAGCTTCGAACGGGCCATTTGAATACTAGCTTGATAATTATTATTGTATGAGAACTGAACAAACGGTAAGCAGGTGTTCCATGCTGCACCGTATATAATTGTACAAGCTTTCAACATATCTTCCAAAATTTGGTTTGTCCTCTCGCACCCATCCATCATGCATGGGTGATATCTGAATCAAGTTCAAATCGGTGTCTATAGCTTCATGTAATTTCTCCCAGAACTTGGACGTAAACTGTGCTCCTCTAGCTGTCACAATCTTCTTCGGAACTCCATGAAGTGTCACTATTCTGGTCTAATACAACTTGGCAAGCTTGTCCTTCCAGTAGGTTTGCTTAATCGGGAGGAAATGAGCAACCTTGGTCAATCTATCGATAATGACCCAGATAGCATCATAACCTTCACGAGTCTTGGGAAGTCCTGTAATGAAATCCATGTCGATACTATCCCATTTCCATTCAGGGATTGGCAAAGGCTGTAATAGTCAAAATGGTTTACGTGGTCTACCTTGATTTCTTGGCAAACATCACATTCGCTACATACTCGCCACTTCTTTCTTCATCAGCTTCCACCAATACCTCTTCTTCCAATCTTGGTACATTGTGGTACCTCCTGGGTGAATTGAGAATTGAGAAGAGTGTGCTTCGGACAGGATCAACTCTCTCAACTCTCTCTTGTCGGGTATACAATAGCGACCACGGAAGGTAAGGATTCCATGCTCGCCTATCGCCTACTCCGATGAATCCTCTTCTTGAATTCTCTTTTTCAGTTTTTGAATCTCTTCATCTTCATCTTGGGCTGCTTTAATCTGATCTGTCAGGAACGGTTGAATCTCTAATTCTGCTTCTTCACCTTATTCTTGTAATCACCAAGTTCAGTTGTAGTATATCCCTCTTTGCAACTCTGGTGGGTATTCTGATTGACCGACTTTGCTTGGGCGAGGTTTGTGGCTAAGGGCATCTGCAACTACATTTGCCTTGCCCGGGTGATATTGCAGCTCAATATCATAGTCTTTTGTCAGCTCCAACCATCTCCGTTGTCTCATGTTCAGTTCGGGCTGTGTAAACAAGTACTTCAAACTATTGTGATCTCGAGAATATCTTACAACGATTTCCTAGTAGGTAGTGCCTTGATTTTGAGTACATGCACCACACTGCTAGTTCCAAATCGTGTGTTGGGTAGTTCTCTTCATGTGGCTTCAACTCGTCTTGAGGCATAGGCAACAACTTTTCCGTCTTGCATGAGCACATATTCCAAATCTCGCTCAAGCATCACAATAGATTTGGAACTTCTTTCTCTGGTTAGGTAAAATCAAAACCGTGTCGTTGTCAATTGGTGAAAACTCCCTTCACAAGCATCCGTCCATGTGAATGGTCCGTCTTTCTTCATCGTTGAGTGAGTGGACGAGAATTTTGGAGAATCCTTCTATAAATCGCGATAATAGCCCGCCAATCCAAGAAAGCTTCTCACTTCCGTTACGGTCTTGGGCTGTTTCCATTTCATGACTGCGGCGATCTTTTCCGGATCAACCTTGACTCTATCTTCTGATATAATGTGACCCAAGAAAGCAACTTCTTTTAGCCAAAAGCTGCATTTATCGAACTTGGCATACAGCTGATGTTTTCTCAATCTAGTTAATGCCATGTGCAAATGCTCTTTGTGCTCTTCTTCACAAATAAATCTGGGCCACCAAGGTGAAACACTCGGTCGTATAAATTCTTTTTCTTGTAATTCATCTAATTGCCTCTTTAGCTCTTTCAACTCACTGGCTGACATTCTGTACTAATGCTTGATAAATGGGTTTTGTGCCTGTCATCAACTCTATGGCAAGTTCTACTTGTTTATCGTGAGTCCGCCTGCAGCTTCTTCCGAAACACCCTGCAGGTATTCTTGTACCATCGGCACTTGATCTCAGTGTAATCGCTAGCATGTTGATCATGCGCTCTCTTGCATCCTTCAATACTCCTCGGATTTTTTACCACTTCTGTTCTTCAATGGTTACCAATGATACTGCTTTGATCTCATGATCTACCTTACCTTTGATCCGCTAGCCGTTCATACCCAAAATGACATCTAACCCTTGCATATCCGGGCTGCAGCAAATCGCTTTAACTTCTTCTAGATTGACTTTGACTCCTCTTCACTTGCACTGTATATCATC
>JAYEVI010000227.1:0-96570 GCA_036346575.1 Dendrocalamus sinicus
TCCAATGTTAGTACTTTTCCAAAATGTAATGAAAATAGAGTAGAGCAGATTCTAGGAAGGATATGAGTAAGAACATTATACTCATGATTTTGGAAATTATTTTGCTTATGCGTATTGTATTCCTAGGCCATCCTAATTTTTCCATCCTAAGGCTTTACTCCCACGGTCGATGCTCGATTACTCAGCTGAACCGGATTTTTCAATCCGAATCTTACTATGTTTCACCGCACTAATCTCGATCGCAGTTAGTGCACACTGTGTACATTGTCAATCATTTCATACATCGAATCATCCATTATATTACATAAACTAATGCACCACGTCGGGTGATAGTTTACAAAAGGGGCCAATTAGGCCAAATGTCATGATTACAAATACGCACAAAGGAAATACAGAAAAGCAAACCCAAATCCACAGCAAGCGGCAAGAGGGTAATGTGTACAATATATGCCACCAGGTCCCTGAACATAAAGGTACACACACTAGGGTCTACTTGTTCATGCTAACCATCGAGGCTCACGCCATACTCAGCGCCTTTGTTTCCGTTGATGTTGGCGGGCCCACTCGAGGCGCAGTGTTCTGAACTCAAGCTGAATTGCATCGCAACAGCACAGAATGCGAGCACTCCCGACCATGCTCAAGCAAAGCCAACATGATTGTAATGCAATACTTACATGCATGGCTATCAAAGGATGGTAATGCCTCATTTTTATTTTGCGAGAGTGCTTTTGAATACAATTATAGGAAAATTTCCCGAGACTCAGCAATTTTGAACTCAAAACTTTTGTTTATAAGGTAAGTTGATCTCAGTTGACACAGCATTCCATCCACCATTACATGGCATCTCAAATATATGGCATCTTTCAAATGCTTCTAGCCGCTAACGCATTAATCGACGACACCCAGACAATTCCAAACTGAGCAATTCCTCTCGCTCTTCAAGTTTCCCATTCCCAATTTCCAATTATTTTTAAATAGAACTATATCCAGATTAAGTTCTATGTCTGCCCATGACCGTAAGTACCGCTTATTCGAATAGTTTTGACTCTGCAGAGTTTGTACACTTTCACCACAAGAGACAATCAACTTCAAGGCCTCTACACGATTCCTTAGAGCGTGTGGTCGAAACGGTATCATCATCGATGACTTTTCAAAGTATCTAGTCCTTTCTTTCATCTCACATTATGGGTGACCGCCCATTTGCGATGGGTCCCATCATGCGGCGGGATGTTTTCCCAGACTCTAACGCAGCTCGGGCTTCTACTTCCCGCAACGTTAGGAAAGCGGGAAAACTTCACCCTCCACTGGTGTCCCTTCAGGCCCCCTTGCCATAGCATAACCCCATCAATCCACTACCAGTGAGATGAGTCCGGGATTTCGATAAGTTTACTTAGCCAAGTTGTATTTTACAGACTTGTGGTTGTACTGTTTTACACGGGCTGACATGACAAGATTCAGTCCTTAAGGTTACCCGGATGGTTCTACCACATTTCACATTCTGTGCATCCACTGCACCACATACCAGCCACCAAACCATTCCATCCAGGTATTTAAGCAGTTTGGGATTTTTCAGAGGTAGTAAATAATATGTCCACCTACTACAGTCATTCCACCCATGACTGTTCCCCAAACAATATCACATTTTTGTAAGTGTTGCTTTTGGGGCAGCAAGTACCCGTTCTTATCTAGCAATACTAAGTCATGGAATAATTATTGGACTTCTCAGTAAAGCATATGATAATATGAATTTTTCTAGGCTTACAAGGTTCACATGTCCAAGCATGGCAATGGATCTTTATTAACAAGCATTAAAATAGGTATCTAACTACCACTTTCTTAAAATGAACATATTTCAGCATATAAAATAACAGCATGCATGTTCATAATTTAAAAGAAATTAACTTTGCAAATCATAGGTTCAGAAATGATCAAGGTGTTAACTCGCCTTGTAGTCACAGGGTCGTTTCTTGGTGATCTGGTGCTTCTTGTGCTGCTGCCTCGATATCTTCCTCTTGAGCCTCGAGGCTATTTAATCGCACTGGAATACCCCATTAAAAGAAAAACAACCAATCAATAAAATATCACCAGAAATTCAAATGAACTCAAAAAATATGGTTCTGGTTCCATTAGATAGGTCTTGAATTTAAACGAATTTAGAAATTTGTTTCATTCAATTGAGCTAAAATGAAGAAGTTATAAGCGGTCAAAGTTTTCGGTTCCAGTCAAATCCAAAAATATTACAACTCGACATGTAGGGCCCATTGTCAGCCTCTATTCATTTTAATTTTTCCAGTTTATTTTCTTTTTCATTCTTTGTTTCTTCGACATGTGGGGTCCGTTCATCGCTCATGGGGTCCACATGTCAAGACGGTCCCGTGCTTTGATGCATCATCGACCGTGGGGACCAAGCGCCACGGTGACTTCTGGATGCGATGGGTGGCTGTGGGGCCCACCGCCGACCGAGATAAAACGGAGAAAACTCAACCCGCGCCGCGGAGCCGGAGGCTCGGGCAGCGCACGTGGAGCTGGGAGGGGGAAGAGAGCGCTGATAGCCAAGTGAGCGGGGAGGCTTTGCCTACCTTATAAGGATGAGGAATCCTTTTGAAGGATGCCGGCCGAGGCGGGTAGAGGAGTCGGGACGACGGTGGCCGCGGAGAGGAGTCGTCGGGAGGTCCGGTGAGGGGCCAAAGGGATCCTGTGTCGCTGGGAGTCCGGTGGCGCGATCGGCGAGGACCGAGGATGACCGAGGTAGGTCGTCGGCGAGCAGCGGCGGTGACTCGAAGGAGCTCTCGGTGACGGCGAAGTACGGACGTCGGGGAGCTCGAGTGAAGGTCGGGGAGGCTTCGCAACGCTCTGGAGATGGTCCTAGCGCCAGGAATTGGGCTCTGGGACAGAGAAACCGCGGGGAGTTAGTTCCAGAGGCGGGGCGGCGGCCCGGGCGGTGATTTGCTGCGTGACGCTCCCACCGGGTGACGGGACGGCACGGGCTGAGCTGGCTGAGGCATGGACGCCACGGGGAGGAAAGCGTCTGAGTGAGGCGCACGGCGGTCGCGCGGGAGGAGGAGGAAGACGACACGCGAGATGGGGCCAGTGGCGGCGAGAACGGCACGGGCCGCGTGCTAGGGGAGAGAGCGGCCGAGGGAGGCCCGGCCGACAGAGGGACACGGCGCAGGTCCGCCCGCCCATGGCGCTCGCGGCGACAGACGCCGGGAATTGGGCGCGCGGGTGGGAAAGGCAGCGCGGCAGAGGCCGGGCCGGGTGATGGCCGGCCCGGCTCGGTTTTTCCCATTTTGGTGCCTCTTTATTTTCATTTTATTTTTTCTTCTATATATATAGATATATTTTTGGGTTTATTTCATTGCACAATTTCATAAACAATTTCCAGATTTATTTAAATCCCTTTCTCCTAATTTCTGGATCATCTTTTCAGATTCTAAATTAAAATTTAAATTCACCTCCTCATGTGTATATTCCCTTTTTATTTCAACTTTAGGGAACCTCAACCAAAAATTCTTGAAGAAACACCATGAAATCCAAATCAAATTAGGGTTTATTGCAAAATATTGCAGGGCTCCATAATTTTACAATTTCTAATTTTTCGGGATGTTACAAATATCCATTTACAAATTCAGAGTTACAGAGTGAAAAGAGCAATAAAAAATCAATCTGCGCAGTGGAACTCTCCATCTGATTTGATGACTTTAGCCCACAAAAACCAAAGCAACTCTCCTCGAATTTTTGCTAAGTCCATTGCTCCAATGCAGATTTAGAGATGGGCGCAACCTGTAGATAGGAATATCAACGCGCGCATTACATAACACCCGACATGTATGAAATAATTGTGGGAAGATTGACAAACCTTAGAATTAGTGATCTTGGTGGAATCGAGGAGTAGTCTCATATGGTGGCACACGAGTATCCACACGTGTTGCCTCGGGCCACGTGGCACCGCAGCAAAAATAGAATGTGTTAAATCAAGTGGCATTACTACTATGTGTTGTATATGATTAATTAATATGTAGCTAGCGAATACCGGAAACTTGCGATCATGTTTCAAGGGCTTGCCTCCGTCGTCGAGTCACGTGTTTGTTTAACGTATGTGGCGAACGACCTTCGTTATTCAAAAGTTAGATTAGTCATTCGAAGGAAAGAAAGAGTACAATGTACAATGTACGCACTCTATCGAGTATTCGGGCGATAGGCTGGTACTTGGATTTGTTCTTACTTAGAGAATCAAGGTATATAGCCTTGTTCCATTTTGGTATAATTACAATTAAAATCCAATGGAATTCCTCATTGTATGGCATAAGAACAAATTCCTTATCTTGGTGAGCCAGCAGTTGCTTTTACAATATAGTCCTCGACGAAGGATGCATCCTCGATGATGGTATCAATGGCGACCAAGCGTGGGTCCAGAAACCAATTGGTGATTTCGATGATCTAGCCGGTCAAGATGAATCTATATATAAATACAGAAAAGCAAACAAATTGTGACATATATCGGTATTACGTGAATAGAGATCGTGATTGTGCAGACTTACAGCCCAAAGATCGAACGAGTGAGGCGCCGAGAGCGTTGAGCGTGAAAAGTTCAAATATATCGTCGAAGGTCACCGAAGACACATTCTGAACTCGTGAATGAAATGTTCAGCTTGAATTTGACAATGATACCGAGCGCCGTTCTCTCCGATATATCGTCGCATGCATGTATTCTTTCTACTTCCATTCCCAACGGACAAAGAACATTCTTGGCTTTATACGTGGTTTTAGGCAACTCATTTCTCCGAAGCATGTCCGCTAAAAGACCTAGCAAACTGTGAAACTCTTGTCCACCAACCGTTGCTTGCCTTCAATTTCAACAGCTCAAGCACGGCCGACAACCTCATGTACTTGCATCCCGTGTACAAAGGTTTCTCTCGAGTCCTCCATCAAGCCACGGAATTTAACATACTCTCTCATCATAGTTCTCTTCAACATCGCAAGCATCCGATCCAGATTATCATCGTGCAACCTATCCGAATCCGAGCCACAATCGACATCACCACGCGGCATGTCATTCAGTTCACAAAGCGATGTCATCCGGGCATATCATTCACTTCACCGCAATGTCATCCGCGCATATGATCATTCACTTCGCCATGACTGGTCCAACATGTATAATCCTTTTGAAACCCCTCCGAATCAAGTGCGATTCAATTTGCCTCTGTTCTAAACATCTTCACATTCTCGCGCAGCTGCATGGACAGCACATATATTCCGCCCCTTATTCAACATATCCTCCTCGCGCCTCTTATAAAAGCAGAAACGCCATTAATGTACTCTTCACTCACACGGCTCATGCATACATCCAGCTTCGGTCCTACGTTACGCATATATAACAACTTAGTATTAAAATCTAGATTAACTCATTATAACTACATATATACCGCCACATTTATTATATTGAGACTTTATTTGCTAGATTCATATTACAAACACAACAACTATTATATAACCAATAATTTTGCAAATTAACCATCTTCAAACCACTCATTGATTACTTAGAACTAAATTGTAATGCAATTAAAGAAAAATAAATTGCATTACTAACCATATCTAGAGCAACCAGCAAAGTATGAATCTTCAAAGCTCAATCTCGCCACTTCCCACCAAATTAATCGGCCCGAAATCGCCTAGCTTCCTCCCGAGTGAAAAAGTGCAGAAATGGCTAGATCTGGATCGAATGAAGACAGATGCGTGCGAGCAAGCGCAATAAATGCCGTCATTATCACAGACGGTTTTAATAAAAAACCGCTCAGTGATAATGCTTATCACAAAGCGGTTTTTCTTAAAACCGCTCGTGATAAATATTATCACAGACGGTTTTTATGAAAACCGTCGTCATAAGCTTCATACGTAATCGCTTGCGTGTTTCGATGCGTAACGCTTTGTGTTTCGATCGCCTAATTAACGCTCTCGATCGTTATACGGCGCCTATATCATTAATGTTTGGGTATACGAACCGTTTGTGCTAAAGGTTAAATATGCGCTCCTAATCCAGTCTTCTACATGACGCATACAATATACAATACAACATGGCTTCTACCATCGTTCTTGTGATCATCTCCTTCCTCTCATCTGCTCATCACGAATTGTTCGCCGAACCTTACAAAGCGCCAGCAATTTGCATCCGAGCAGCTTTCTCCGCACCCGCCCGCTTCTCCTTCCCGACTTTCTTACATCCGCTCGGCTTGACTGATCCTCCGCCGTCGACGGAGGCGTCTCGCTGCCGCTCAAGAAAGGGAAACGACCCTCACCCTAGTTCTTCTCCACAATGTGCGCAATGCGGAAGAAGCTCTACACGCATTGCAGAGACTGATGGATAGCCTTGCCGATCAAGCAGAAACGACAGATTCTGAGGAATCTTTTCATGCTATCCTCTACGACATTATGGATACTGCTGATCATTTGCCCAGGCTGCACGAGGAAGTGCTAAGGACAAGGGCAATCTTAACGGCGCTCGAGAATTTAGCTACTGATCCTCCAAGTCCCCAAGTTGAAGAAGAAGCTACGGCCCAAAAGAATACAACTGGGAAACTCAGACTGTGCGACTTTTGTAATAAATTTGCCTCTAATTGAAATTAATAAATTTGCCTTTAATTTGTGATCTCTTGTCTCGTGAGTTCGTAGTTAAGTTATTAGAAGCAATGTGTACTTATATATTAACCTCGATCTAGAATGTGACAGAGAAAGGGACATCACAAATGCTCTGTGAAAACCGTCAGGAACATTCCTGCACGGTTCTTAACAACAACCGCTGTGATAGTCGACACAACACAGCACGTTTTAATAAAAAATCGCTCGTGATAATCTCAGATTATCGCGCACGGTTTTTAATAAAACCGCTCGTGATATTCCAAAGATCACGATGGTTCAGCGGTAAGAACCGCTCGTGATACTCCTTTTCCGCCACAAATACCACAGACGGCCTTCAAATTAAAACCGCCGTAATAGTTTACATTACTGCACGGTTTCACAAAACCGCCTCGTGATTTGCCGCCTACTATTAGCCTTTTCGTAGTAGTGAAACATGAGAAGTCTTGTTAACAAACGACGCGATGCCAATAGTTGCCGTTCCTTTAATATGAATCACCCCACACTACTACGGATGATTTCTAAATCGCTGTCTATATTTATGTATCGCTGATAATAGCCGTTATCACATACGCCTCCTACACCATCTATGATAACTTATAACACAGATAGTTTTTCTGAAAAACCGAATGTGATATTCCACTACTGAAAAACCGAATGTGATATTCCACTATCACAAATGGTTTTTTGTATTATCTGTCCGTGATATGCACGATATCACAGAAAATTTTTGTTATTAAACATCTGTGATATGGTGCATATCACAGATGGTTCGGTGTTCCAAACCGTCTGTGATACTTATTTGCTTTTAAATAAAATCCTTCACGATGATCGACATGCATATAGCTTGCTTTATTGCCTTGTTCGCCTGATGCCGTCTCCGAATGGACATTACTATAGAAAACCTTATTACGACGGTTCAGAACGCCATCACAGCATTTGCTTTGTGAGCCGCCTCGAATTTATGGGTCGATAATGATACGAGGTCATCACGAGATGACTTTCGAACCGTCTGTGGTGCAAATATCACAGAGATAGCTTTTAACTAAAACCGTCAGATAGTATAATCACGATGGTTTTAGTCAAAACCGCCTGTGATTTATAAATATCATATAGACGGTTTTAGTTAAAACCGTTTGGGATACTCTCTTCTACCCATAAACCTATTTGCTTATTAGCTAGCCTCGGAAATGCTAGCCATGCCCTCTCAAACAAGGATCAACATGTACATGTATACATCCAATTCACATCTCAATTCATTTCACAAACATAAAACATCCATTTCGCAAATCAATTAATTGAAATGAAATAAAATATCCATTAACAAATACAAAATTACAATCAATGTCAATATCTTATCCCAAACAAAAAATTATTGTACGCTGTGGAACTCTCCATTTGAATTTACGACTTTAGACATAAAAAAGAACGCGCACTGTCCTCGAATTTGTGCAAGGTTTGGCTGTTTCAATGCAGTTGTAGAGATGGGTGCAGCCTGTCAATAGGAATATCAATGTACGTACATATATAACCTGATAAGTATGAAATAAATGTGGGAAGATTGACAAACCTTAGAATTGGTGATCTACGAGGAATCGAGGAGTAGTCTCATATGGTGGCAAACATAGAATCCACACGTGTTGCCCGTCGGCTGCTGGTGGCACTGCAAAAAATAGAATGTGTTAATTCAAGAGGCATTACTACCAAGTATTGCATAGGATTAATTACTGTGTACTAGCGAATACCCGAAAATTTTGAACATGTTGCAAGGGCTTGACCCCTTCCGTCGAGCCACGTGTCTGAGCAACGTACGTGGCGAATGACCTTCGTGATTCGAAAAGGTTAGCTTAGTCATTCGAAAGGAAAGAAAGAGTACAATATAGTTATGTATGGAGAAAATATACTTACCTATTGAGTAATTGGGCGATAACTGTGTACTCGGATTTGTTCTTACTTAAGGAATCAATGTATATTGGCTTGTTCCATTTTAGTATAATTACAATTAAAATCCAATGGAACCGCTCATTGTATGGCATAAGAACAAATTCCTCATCGCGTGAGCCAAAGCCAGTGTTGTTGTAATATATCTATCGGCGAAGGATGCATCCTCACGATGGTATCCATGGCGACCAAGCATGGGTCCAGAAACCAATTAGTGATTTGGATGATCTAGCTTCAATCACCATGTATCTATATATATACAGAAAAGCAACAAATTATATGACATATATCGGTATTACATGAACAGAGATTGTGATTGCACACACTTACAATGTCCAGCATCGAACGAGTGAGGCATCGAGAGCATTGAGATTGAAAAGATCAAATACTCAAAGGTCACCACAAAGACACATTCTTGAATGTTGTGCCGCAAATGATCCGCCTGAATTTGATAGTGATACCGAGCGCTGCTCGCCAAAGGGCTTATTGGCCTGCTCCATATACCAAGAGTGTAATCTCTGCAACCAAATCCAAGGGTTAGGAGCTCTTCCGGGACCATCATCGGCTCGCCTAGCACAAATTTGCGGGCCAATAGCAAGTAGGGATATCATCATCTGTCTTCTTTGGTTTGGCCTTGCCTCGCTTGTAGGTCGACTTCACGGTAGTCGACTGTAAAGATACGATCAGTGCAAGTTGCTTTGGCGAGATAGCACCCGTGGAGATAGCACTGGTGCAAGTAGCGGTGGTGGAGATAGGCCTTGTGGAGATGGCACCAGTGCATGTAGCTCTGGTTTGGACTGCCCTTGTGGTCCTCGCCACCAATGAAGCCTCCAGGAGATGTCGCTTTGGGCCATTTGAATGAATGTTCCAATGGCTTGCCCTAGAGTTATGTGTTGGAAATATGCCCTAGAGGCAATCATAGAGATGATGATATTTCGTTGTATCCATGATTAAATAAATGTTCCTTGAATATTGCCTTTGTGTTGATTAACAAGTATGTGACTTGTTTGTGAAACTCTTTACTTGTATGGTTATTCTAAAGTTGTCCCTAGTCGGTTCATGTGAGGACACACGTGAATAATGGATTAGCACATGTATCGCTTGATGACCATGTTTCATGTGTCATAGACATGGAGATGTCAAACCAATAATGTGGACACATGTTTAGAACATGGGGTTGGACCGACCCAACATGAGACATAACAATTATACTTATGGTTCTCTCTCTACACAATGTGTACGCCTTGTCCTTAGACCTGAGATTGTCGCATGTACTTGAGATGTGAATCGACCTACTTAGGGGCTGCCCCTTCGAACCCCGCGGGGGAAACCCCCTCGACCCCTTATCCGGTAGATTGCGAATCTATGCATAACTTGTTTTGCAGGATGTATGTGACCAAGATGGCCTAATGTGTATGCGATGCATGTTTATAATATTTTCATGACCTGCGTGTTGTGGGTTCGCAACACGGCCGAGCCATTGTGTTGTCAAAGTATTGTATTAACGGCTCGCGTCGACTTGTGATGATTCCTTGTATCCATGTATTTTATTACTAGCTGTTATGAGTAATAGCTTATATTAGTACTCTGAGGACACATCACTTGGAGGGATGTCACACATTAACCATGGAGATGGAGATCATCATGGTGGATGATTCTATGGCGATGGAGATCACCATGAGAAAATGGGCCATACCGAGTCACAAATGTGAATGCTATTCCTATTGTTTTACTCCTATGCATGTTTGAATGGTAGAAGTATAACGATCCTCACAAAATGTTAAGTTAAACATATGCCCTCCCAACTAAACTCTGCACCATCCCATGTCTTGTAAATTGATGGTGGGTCTATAAAATTAGGCACCATCGACTTTCCTTGACTAGATGGGTTTGTATCGGATACATACATGCATAAGGGTTGGTGAACTTAACAAGGTTATCATAAAGGTTATGGACCTTGGGGCATAAAGGTTGGGCGCCGAGGCATAGAGATGTCACCCAACAACAAGAGTCATATAGAGATATGATTAGTAAAGGTGTTACTTACCGAATTACCTTGTCTCCTAGCAGTGATGCAAAAGCTCACTAGTAGACTAGTTAATTGCGGATCTTGAATCGCTAAGAATCAATAGAGGGATATTGATTTTAGTGGGAGTACATTCTATTAAATTTGTTTAATACAGTTTACTCTATCATGGTTTTATTTGTCTTAGTATTTTGCATTTTCTGTTGTAGATCAATGGCATCTAACAACCGCGCACACCCTTTTGCTTTGCGATCGATTCTTGAGAAAGAAAAATTAAATGGAACAAACTATTCGATTTGGTCCGAACCTCGAGAATTGTTCTCGTGGCGTATAAAAGGAAAACGTTCTAGACACCCAAATCCCGTAAGAACTCACACAATGCGGCTGCTGTTGTTAAAAATGCCTACAAGAAAGCATGTGATGACTCTCTTGAGATTAGTCGCCTTATGCTTGCATGCATGGAACCTGACCTTCAAAAGCAGTTTGAGGATCGAAGCGTATGATATGATCATGGCGCTTAAGGACATGTTCCGCATACATGTGCCAGACTGAAAGGTTCAATGTCTCTAAGGCTTTTCTGAATGCAAGTTAACGAAGGTGCACCCGTAGGCCCACATGTGATCAAAATGGTTGGTTACAAATGACTTTGGATAAACTTGGTTTTCCAATTAGCCAAGAGTTGGCAATCGATTTCATTTTACGTCTCTTCCACCTAGCTATGGACATTTCATTTCGAACTACCATATGCATGGGGTGGAAAAGGGCCTTAATGAGCTTTGTGGGATGCTCAAAAAACAGAGAGTGACATTAAGAAGTGTGCGTGGCCTAGCCATGTGATGGTCTGTGAACAAGTCTAGCTTCAAGAAAAAGGGTAAGAAGTCATGGGCAAAGAATAAGGGCAAGGTTAAAGATGTGATCTCAAAGCCAACGCCTAAGCCTAATATCGACTGAGCTGAGACAAGATGCTTCTATTGTAAAGAGATCGCCACTGGAAGAGAAACGCAAGAAGTACATGGATTCCGAGGAATGCAAGAAGAATGCTGGAAGTAAGACTTCCACCCATGGTACACTTGTCATAAATGTTTTAGACATTTTTCTTGCTGATTCTCCTATTAACTCTTGGGTATTTGATACCGGATCAGTTGCTCACATTTGCAACTCGATGCAGGGGCTAATAAGAAGTAGAGGAGTCGCAAGAGGTGAAGTTGATTTTCGCGTCGGAAATAAAGCAAGGGTTGCTGCGTTGACCGTCGACACCATGCAACTTCAGCTTCCTTCAAGATTTATTATGGAATTGAATAATTGTTATTATGTTCCTAGTATGAGTCGAAACATTTTATCCCCCTCATGTTTGATGAGAGATGGTTATTCATTTGCAAGTAAAGACAATGGTTGTTTGATCTCTAAAAATGAAATGTTTGTGGCTTTTGCGCCCATTGTGAATGGGTTATTTATTTTAAATCTTGATGATGCGCCCATCTTTAACATAAATGCTAAAAGACTTCGACCTAATGATTTGAATCCCACCTATGTTTGGCATTGTCGCTTGGGTCACATAAGTGAAAAGCGCATGAAGAAGCTCCATGATGATGGTCTTCTAACTTCGCTTGATTTTGAATCATACGAGACATGTGAAGCTTGTTTGCTTGGTAAGATGACCAAGTCACCTTTCAAAGGTTCTTTTGAGAGGGCATTAGACTTGTTGGAAATCATACATACTTGATGTATGTGGACCAATGAGCACGATCGCTAGAGGTGGATTTCATTACTTCATAACTTTCATCGATGATTTTAGTAGATATGGCTATGTCTACTTAATGAAGCATAAGTCTGAAACTTTTGAAAAGTTCAAAGAGTTCCAGAATGAGGTTGAAAATCAACGTGCCAAGAAAATTAAGGCTCGCGATCCGATCGTGGTGGCGAGTATTTGAGTCATGAATTTAGCAATCATCCGAAGAGTTGCGGAATTGTTCCACAGCTAACACCGCCCGAACGCCTCAAAGAAACGGGTATCCGAGCGCGTAATCGGACCTTGTTGGACATGGTTCGATCGATGATGAGCCGATCAGATCTACCATTATCATTTTGGGGTTACGCTCTAGAAACAGCAGCTTTCACACTTAATAGGTACCGTCTAAATTGTGAGTTAAGACACCATATGAGATATGGACTGGGAAGAGTCACGTTTGTCTTTTCTAAAGATTTGGGGATGTGAGGCGTTTGTCAGTTTACTACAAATCGGACAAGCTCACACCCAAGTCGGATAAATGCATTTTCGTGGGATATCCGAAGGAAACCTTGATATTACTTCTACAACCGACTAGAGGGCAAAGTGTTTGTCGCTGAAGTGGTGTTTTCCAGAGAAAGAGTTTCTCAACAGGGAGACAAGTGGAAGAACGGTGCAGCTTGCAGAGGTTCAAGATGAACCAATCGGGAAGACTCGACGAATGATGCCCACGTGGCGAACAAGTTGAGGAACCCATGGCAAAGGAAGCACCACCACCACGAAGGTCGGAAGGCTCCGCAATACGTAGAGATATGTTATTGTTAGACAATGATGAGCCTACGACCTATGCGGAAGCAATGATGGACCCAGACTCGAGAAATGGCATAGTGCCATGAGATCCGAGATAGCATCCATGGAGACAATCAAGTTTGGAACTTGGTTGACCTACTGATGGTGTTAAAACCATAGAGTGCAAATGGATCTATAAAAGAAGATTGATATGGATGGAAATGTTCATATCCATAAAGCTCGACTTGTCGCAAAGGTTTTCGCAAGTTCAAGGAGTTGACTACGATGAGACCTTCTCGCTCGTAGCGATGCTTAAATCTATACGGATCATTCTAGCTATTGCTGCATATTTCGACTATGAGATATGGCGAGATGGATGTCAAAACGGCTTTCCTTAATGGAAATTTAACCGAGGACGTGTATATGATACAGCCCAGGGTTTTGTCGATCCAATCAATGCTAGAAAAGTATGCAAACTTCAAAAATCCATTTATGGATTGAAGCAAGCATCTCGAGTTGGAACATTCGCTTTGATGAAGTGGTCAAAGGGTTTGGCTTCATCAAAAACAAAGAAGAATCTTGCGTTTACAAAAGGCAAGTGGGAGCTCGCTCATATTTCTAATCTTATATGTAGATGACATATTATCGATTGAAATGATATACCTATGCTCGAGTCCATAAGACCTCACCAAAAATAGTTTTTCAATGAAGGACTTAGGGGTAGCGGCATATATTTTGGGTATTAAGATCTATAGAGATAGATCAAAAGGCTAATAGGATTAAGCCGAGTACTTACATTGACAAAGTGTTGAAACGGTTCAACATGGAGGAGGCAAAGAAAGGGTTCTTGCCCATGTCTCATGGCATAAATCTTGGCAAGACTCGGTGTCCTTCGACAACCGATGAGCGAGATCGCATGAGTAAGATTCCATATGCTTGGCCATTGGATCTATCATGTATGCTATGATATGTACTCGCCAGATGTTTCCTATGCTCTAAGTGTTACGAGCAGATACCAGCTGATCCGGTGAGAGTCATCGGACAGCGGTTAAAACATCCTCAAGTATTTGAGAAGAACTAAGGATGTGTTCCTAGTCTACGGAGGTGAGGAAGAGCTCGTTGTAAATGGTTACACCGATGCAAGCTTCCAAATCCGACAAAGACGATTACAAATCGCAATCGGTTTTGTGTTCATTTTGAACGGTGGTGCGGCCGTTGGAAGAGTTCCAAGCAGTGAGATCGTTCGACTCTACAACGGAGGCCGAGTACATTGCGGCTTCAAGCAGCAAAGGAAGGCGTTTGGATAAGGAAGTTCATAACCGAACTAGGTGTGGTTCCTAGTGCGTGCAGTCCTCGGATCTTTATTTGTGATAACAGGTGGGGCCATTGCGCAAGCCAAGGAGCCAAGGAATCACCAAAAGAACAAACACATATCATGCGGTTTCATCTCATTCGAGAGATCCTCAATCGAGAGATTTAAAGATATGCAAAATACACACGGATTTGAATATTTCAGATCCTTTGATTTAAGCCTCTCCCACAGCCTAAGCATGAGGCACACACAAGAGCTATGGGTATTAGATATCTTCTAGATTGACTCTAGTGCAAGTGGGAGATGTTGGAAATATGCCCTAGAGGCAATCATAGAGATGATGATATTTCGTTGTATCCATGATTAAATAAATGTTCCTTGAATATTGCCTTTGTGTTGATTAACAAGTATGTGACTTGTTTGTGAAACTCTTTACTTGTATGGTTATTCTAAAGTTGTCCCTAGTCGGGTTCATGTGAGGACACACGTGAATAATGGATTAGCACATGTATCGGTTGATGACCATGTTTCACAGGTCATAGACATGGAGATGTCAAACCAATAATGTGGACACATGTTTAGAACATGGGGTTGGACCGACCCAACATGAGACATAACAATTATACTTATGGTTCTCTCTCTACACAATGTGTACGCCTTGTCCTTAGACCTGAGATTGTCGCATGTACTTGAGATGTGAATCGACCTACTTAGGGCTGCCCTTCAACCCTGATGGGGAAACCCCTCGACCCTTATCCGGTAGATTGCGAATCTATGCATAACTTGTTTTGCAGGATGTATGTGACCAGATGGCCTAATGTGTATGCGATGCATGTTTATAATATTTTCATGACTGCGTGTCGTGGGTTCGCAACACGGCTGGAGCCATTGTGTTGTCAAAGTATTGTATTAACGGCCTGCGTGCGACTTGTGATGATTCCTTGTATCCATGTATTTTATTACTAGCTGTTATGAGTAATAGCTTATATTAGTACTCGGAGGACACATCACTTGGAGGGATGTCACACATTAACCATGGAGATGGAGATCATCATGGTGGATGATTCTATGGCGATGGAGATCACCATGAGAAAATGGGCCATACCGAGTCACAATCTGTGAATGCTATTCCTATTGTTTTACTCCTATGCATGTTTGAATGGTAGAAGTATAACGATCCTCACAAAATGTTAAGTTAAACATATGCCCTCCCAACTAAACTCTGCACCATCCCATGTCTTGTAAATTGATGGTGGGTCTATAAAATTAGGGCACCATCGACTTTCCTTGACTAGATGGGTTTGTATCGGATACATACATGCATAAGGGTTGGTGAACTTAACAAGGTTATCATAAAGGTTATGGACCTTGGGGCATAAAGGTTGGCGCCGAGGCATAGAGATGTCACCCAACAACAAGAGTCATATAGAGATATGATTAGTAAAGGTGTTACTTATCGAATTACCTTGTCTCCTAGCAGTGATGCAAAAGCTCACTAGTAGACTAGTTAATTATGGATCTTGAATCGCTAAGAATCAATAGAGGATATTGATTTTAGTGGGAGTACATTCTATTAAATTTGTTTAATACAGTTTACTCTATCATGGTTTTATTTGTCTTAGTATTTTGCATTTTCTTTGTAGATCAATGGCATCTAACAACCGCGCACACCCTTTTGCTTTGCGATCGATTCTTGAGAAAGAAAAATTAAATGGAACAAACTATTCGGATCTGGTCCGTAACCGAGAATTGTTCTCGTGGCGTATAAAAGGAAAACGTTCTAGACACCCAAATCCCGTAAGAACTCACGACAATGCGGCCGCTCATTGTTAAAAATGCCTACAAGAAAGCATGTGATGACTCTCTTGAGATTAGTGTCTTATGCTTGCATGCATGGAACTGACCTTCAAAAGCGGTTTGAGGATCAGAAGCGTATGATATGATCATGGCGCTTAAGGACATGTTCCGACACGTGCCGACTGAAAGGTTCAATGTCTCTAAGGCTTTTCTCGAATGCAAGTTAATGTAAGGTGCACCAGTAGGCCCACATGTGATCAAAATGGTTGGTTACAAATCGGACTTTGGATAAACTTGGTTTTCCAATTAGCCAAGAGTTGGCAATCGATTTCATTTTACGCTCTTCCACCTAGCTATGGACATTTCATTTCGAACTACCATATGCATGGGGTGGAAAAGGGCCTTAATGAGCTTTGTGGGATGCTCAAAACAGCAGAGAGTGACATTAAGAAGTGTGGTGGCCTAGCCATGTGATGGTCTGTGCAGAACAAGTCTAGCTTCAAGAAAAGGGTAAGAAGTCATGGGCAAAGAATAAGGGCAAGGTTAAAGATGTGATCTCAAAGCCAACGCCTAAGCCTAATACATCGACTCGAGCCGAGACAAGATGCTTCTATTGTAAAGAGATCGCCATGTGAAGAGAAAGCGCAAGAAGTACATGGATTCCGAGGAATGCAAGAAGAATGCTGGAAGTAAGACTTCCACCCATGGTACACTTGTCATAAATGTTTTAGACATTTTTCTTGCTGATTCTCCTATTAACTCTTGGGTATTTGATACCGGATCGTTGCTCACATTTGCAACTCGATGCGGGGCTAATAAGAAGTAGAGGAGTCGCAAGAGGTGAAGTTGATTTTCGGAAATAAAGCAAGGGTTGCTGCGTTGACCGTCGACACCATGCAACTTCAGCTTCCTTCAAGATTTATTATGGAATTGAATAATTGTTATTATGTTCCTAGTATGAGTCGAAACATTTTATCCCCTCATGTTTGATGAGAGATGGTTATTCATTTGCAAGTAAAGACAATGGTTGTTTGATCTCTAAAATGAAATGTTTGTGGCTTTGCGCCCATTGTGAATGGGTTATTTATTTTAAATCTTGATGATGCCCATCTTTAACATAAATGCTAAAAGACTTCGACCTAATGATTTGAATCCCACCTATGTTTGGCATTGTCGTTTGGGTCACATAGTGAAAAGCGCATGAAGAAGCTCCATGATGATGGTCTTCTAACTTCGCTTGATTTTGAATCATACGAGACATGTGAAGCTTGTTTGCTTGGTAAGATGACCAAGTCACCTTTCAAAGGTTCTTTGAGAGGGCATTAGACTTGTTGGAAATCATACATACCGATGTATGTGGACCAATGAGCACGATCGCTAGAGGTGGATTTCATTACTTCATAACTTTCATCGATGATTTTAGTAGATATGGCTATGTCTACTTAATGAAGCATAAGTCTGAAACTTTTGAAAAGTTCAAAGAGTTCCGAATGAGGTTGAAAATCAACGTGCCAAGAAAATTAAGGCTCGCGATCCGATCGTGGTGGCAGTATTTGAGTCATGAATTTAGCAATCATCTCAAGAGTTGCGGAATTGTTCCACAGCTAACACCGCCGGAACGCCTCAAAGAAACGGGTATCCGAGCGCGATTCGACCTTGTTGGACATGGTTCGATCGATGATGAGCCATCAGATCTACCATTATCATTTTGGGGTTACGCCTAGAAACAAAGCAGCTTTCACACTTAATAGGGTACCGTCTAAATTGTGAGTTAAGACACCATATGAGATATGGACTGGAAGAGTCACGCTTTGTCTTTTCTAAAGATTTGGGGATGTGAGGCGTTTGTCGTTTACTACAATCGGACAAGCTCACACCCAAGTCGGATAAATGCATTTTCGTGGGATATCCGAAGGAAACCTTTGGATATTACTTCTACAACCGACTAGAGGGCAAAGTGTTTGTCGCTTGAAGTGGTGTTTTCCTAGAGAAAGAGTTTCTCAACAGGGAGACAAGTGGAAGAACGGTGCAGCTTGCAGAGGTTCAAGATGAACCAATCGGGGAAGACTCGACGAATGATGCCCACGTGGCAGAACAAGTTGAGGAACCCATGGCAAAGGAAGCACCACCACCACGAAGGTCGGAAAGGCTCCGCAATACGCGAGATATGTTATTGTTAGACAATGATGAGCCTACGACCTATGCGGAAGCAATGATGGACCAGACTCGAGAAATGGCATAGTGCCATGAGATCCGAGATAGCATCCATGGGAGACAATCAAGTTTGGAACTTGGTTGACCCGCTGATGGTGTTAAAACCATAGAGTGCAAATGGATCTATAAAAGAAGATTGATATGGATGGAAATGTTCATATCCATAAAGCTCGACTTGTCGCAAAGGTTTTCGCAAGTTCAAGGAGTTGACTACGATGAGACCTTCTCGCTTTGTAGCGATGCTTAAATCTATACGGATCATTCTAGCTATTGCTGCATATTTCGACTATGAGATATGGCGATGGATGTCAAAACGGCTTTCCTTAATGGAAATTTAACCGAGGACGTGTATATGATACACCCGAGGGTTTTGTCGATCCAATCAATGCTAGAAAAGTATGCAAACTTCAAAATCCATTTATGGATTGAAGCAAGCATCTCGGAGTTGGAACATCGCTTTGATGAAGTGGTCAAAGGGTTTGGCTTCATCAAAACAAAGAAGAATCTTGCGCTTACAAAAGGCAAGTGGGAGCTCGTCGTATTTCTAATCTTATATGTAGATGACATATTACTGATTGGAAATGATATACCTATGCTCGAGTCCGTTAAGACCTCACCAAAAATAGTTTTTCAATGAAGGACTTAGGGTAGCGGCATATATTTTGGGTATTAAGATCTATAGAGATAGATCAAAAGGCTAATAGGATTAAGCCGCAGTACTTACATTGACAAAGTGTTGAAACGGTTCAACATGGAGGAGGCAAAGAAAGGGTTCTTGCCCATGTCTCATGGCATAAATCTTGGCAAGACTCGGTGTCCTTCGACAACCGATGAGCGAGATCGCATGAGTAAGATTCCATATGCTTCGCCATTGGATCTATCATGTATGCTATGATATGTACTCGCCAGATGTTTCCTATGCTCTAAGTGTTACGAGCAGATACTGTGCCGATCCCGTGAGAGTCATCGACAAGCGTTAAAAACATCCTCAAGTATTTGAGAAGAACTAAGGATGTGTTCCTAGTCTACGGAGGTGAGGAAGAGCTCGTTGTAAATGGTTACACCGATGCAAGCTTCCAAACCGACAAAGACGATTACAAATCGCAATCGGGTTTTGTGTTCATTTTGAACGGTGGTGCGGTCATTGGAAGAGTTCCAAGCGTGAGATCGTTGTCGACTCTACAACGGAGGCCGAGTACATTGCGGCTTCAAGCAAGCAAAGGAAGGTGTTTGGATAAGGAAGTTCATAACTGAACTAGGTGTGGTTCCTAGTGCGCAGTCCTCTGGATCTTTACTGTGATAACAGTGGGGCCATTGCGCAAGCCAAGGAGCCAAGGAATCACCAAAAGAACAAACACATATCTGGCGGTTTCATCTCATTCGAGAGATCCTCAATCGAGGAGATTTAAAGATATGCAAAATACACACGGATTTGAATATTTCATATCCTTTGACGAAGCCTCTCCCACAGCCTAAGCATGAGGCACACACAAGAGCTATGGGTATTAGATATCTTCTAGATTGACTCTAGTGCAAGTGGGAGATCATTGGAAATATGCCCTAGAGGCAATCATAGAGATGATGATATTTCGTTGTATCCATGATTAAATAAATGTTCCTTGAATATTGCCTTTGTGTTGATTAACAAGTATGTGACTTGTTTGTGAAACTCTTTACTTGTATGGTTATTCTAAAGTTGTCCCTAGTCGAAGTTCATGTGAGGACACACGTGAATAATGGATTAGCACATGTATCGGTTGATGACCATGTTTCACAGGTATAGACATGGAGATGTCAAACCAATAATGTGGACACATGTTTAGAACATGGGGTTGGACCGACCCAACATGAGACATAACAATTATACTTATGGTCTCTCTCTACACAATGTGTACGCCTTGTCCTTAGACCTGAGATTGTCGCATGTACTTGAGATGTGAATCGACCTACTTAGGGGCTATCAAACGCTACTCCATGAATCGGGTAGTTATAAAGATAGCTTTGGTTTGTCATGAAGCATGCCGCGAGGCATGGTCGGTCGAGATGGATTTGCCCTCTCTACCGAGAGATATCTCTGGGCCTCGAGTGATCGGATCCGAAATGCATGGCCATGCTACTTAAGGTTAAGAGTTAACCTAGTAAGGGATTCCGATCACAGATCGAGAAAGAGTGGTCAGCTTGAAGCTCGACCAAATATCGTGAGGCAAAGGGATTGGCATGTACATAAAGTTGTGATGGTTCGTCCGATATGATCTTTGTGTATGTTTAGGAGTTGGCACGCCTTGCTAGAGGTCGCTACCAACTATTGACCGAGTAGGTATACTCGCGCCATGTCTAAACATACGTGAACCTATAGGTCACACACTTAAGGTGAAGCCTAATTCGGATTGGATCCGGTTAGATCGGGTATTGAGTCCTAATGGGCCTCCATTCGTAGAAGCCCATTGTAAGGACATCTATAAAAGGAGGGCAAGGGCGCACAGGGTAAAAGAGTGAATTCCGTGACCTCCTCAAACCCTGGCCGCCACCCTCCCACGCCTCGTCGCCGCGCGGATCTAGTAATCCGGCGTGCGCCGCTTCCTCCCGCACGTGTGGATACTTTGGCGGCGCTGCATCCGTAGCGCTTGGACGAACCGCAAGAGAGGAGTTGTACGGGACGCCGCGACGTGGACGAGGAAGTAGTACGACTACTCGCCCGACGCGTCGCATCAACTTAGTGCGACTACTCCGCCCGACGTGCTGCATCATTCCGCACTGCGCGCCTAGTGGTAAGACCGTGATCTATAACTGCAGTGATCTTGGTTTACGGGTAGAAAATTTTAATTTGCGCTAGTGTAGCCTGCCCGTAGCCCTACATTATGATCTCATCGTTGGGGGGCTTGGTAGCGGGACGACCTCAAAATTGTCATGCACACCATCCACTTGATCTTTTCCGAAGCCTGATGCTAAAGCTGTACGGTGCACCATAGCCTCGTGACCAGACGGATATGCTTGGCTCTAAGCAGCGCACAAGGGAATGGAGGCATATCTCACTTGGAGCGTGCACTTCGTAGCCTCCTACATAATGATACAAAATTAGCTACTCTAATATGCCTATCAACGGATCGAGCATTCCAGATATAATAATTATTACCAGGATGTCGTCCACAGAAAATCTGGCCTCGCTTTTCGTCGTAGGATTGGACGCACAACTACTCGGACGGTTGGGCGGCTAGCTAGCACAGAGAGCGCGGCAGGCCGCGATTTTTCAGAATCTTCACATCTCATCTCTCGACATAATCAGCCAGCTCCTCTCTAAGAGATACCTTGATCTCCTCTCGTAGCCGTGCCTCACACTCGCTTTGGTTCTCTTCCTACTCCGATACAATTCGGAGTCATCTTGAAACTATGTTTCCAAGGAACATAAAGCCCAAGATCTCTCGTATGACCCGGTGCTCCTTTTTCCCTGTGTACGCGGAGAGTATATCTTTCTCCCTTGTTCCCTGGAATGATCCTCGGAAGGTTTAACACTCGCGCTTCTCGCAAGAGCACAACATGTCATTTCACTTCTTACAAAGTTGTGGAGTAATTACAAGCTACGAGTTCGATCGATATCTTACTGCATTGGGACACTTCCTGGTCTGTAGGGTTTCGGAAGGAGATGTCCCCCGATGTCGTGGTAGATGACCTCGCTCTAATCCAATTTCAAGCGCGGTCATCCGGGATATTGGCAAATGGCGGGGCAGTGTCCTGCAAGATTGCCTGTTCGTCCTCCCTCCTCCACTGTGGGATTTTACCCGCATACCCAGCTGTACCAAGTCTGTGGGGGTGTGTGGTTTTTGGCTGGAGGGCCTTGTGCACCGCACTTGCACTTTTAAAATCTTCGGTCGTCTTCATCGCCTTGAACTCTTCCCATTGTGGTTCCAGCAATGGGTATTTATGAAAGGGCGCCTCATCCTTTCCACGTAGTTCTTGACAAGCATGCTCTTGAACTCTTCCATGTTTTGCACGCCGCTAGCAAGGCATGTCGTTGCACGGAGTCTTGGTATTCTTCCGATCTCGAACGATGCCAAATTTTCTGTTAGCACTCACGTTTCGAATCACGCTTATGCTCTTCCACGAATCGAATGTGATCTCAATCTGTTCTCGCAACCATTCCGATCATTCTTCGTAATGCGATATCGCTTGGCGAGGAAGGAGAGGGGTCCTGCATCCATCAACCTCTATGATGGTAAATCGCCCTCGTGCTTTTCGATAGCCCTCTTCCTTGGCGCTTTGATTTTGGAGCGGACACATCCAACGATGATGTTGAAGAATGCGCGGATGATATGTTGGATATAAAGATGACTTCTTCAAGATATAAACAGTGGAAATATTAAGTCATCTAAACAACACATCATGCAAGAGTCTAAAACTAGCATATATTCAGATTTGAGACATAGATCATTGAAGTAACATGCTGCCATCAAAAGTAGCCGACATAAAAGACTAAAATCAGCATGTTAGAGTGGTTTTAATTGCTCTCGATGTAGGATTACACAAGATTTTAATCAAGCCTTGAGCTCTAAGAAATGTGAATTAGTAGCTCTAAGATTTTAATCTTGGCTGTCCCACTACTACGGTCTTATACTCTTCATCGATTGAATCACAAATGTGAACCAAACCTTGAGCTCTAAGAAATGTGAATTTGTAGCTCCAAACCTTGAATCTACACTAGCAAAACTGAAAGGACTACTAATCTACTAAATAGGTGATCACAGCATCGCATTGAATTTTGACTACTCTAGCAAAACCGAAAGGACTATGAATCTAGAGCTCAAGATTTATGATCCAATCTCAGGACAAGACCATTACTTCATATAGCATATGACTGTTCCCACAAGCATCTATTTTAACAATAATCAGCCAATATAATTAAGCAATATTAAAGCACATTTCAAATAGTATATAAATTTGTCCCAATTGATAAAGAACAAAAGACTACAAGTGCCAATAACCACATATAACATGATCTAAGCCAAAGATATCAACCTATAAGTTTTCTACAATGCAAAACAAGCACATTCTGCAGCACCAACAAGATATAAATTTGTCCCAATTGATAAAGAACAAAAGACCGTAAGTGCCAATAACCACATATAACATGATCTAAGCCAAAGATATCAACCTATAAGTTTTCTACAATGCAAAACAAGCACATTCTGCAGCACCATGTGATCGTTATGTCCATCTAAAACCAAGCTAGCCGAGGTCTATGATGTATTTTTGCTTCACCACGGCTCATCGATAAGAACCAGAAAGGGGACAGGGGTTGACGCGAGGAGAGGAGAGGAGAAGGGGAGTGTTCACCGGTCACCACGGCTCGGTCGGCGGCGATCGGGACGGAGGTCCGAGGAGGCGGCGGCGACGACCTGGACGGGGGGTCGACGGTGACTGGGGACGGAGGTCCGAGGAGGCGCGGCGACGACGTGGATGGGGTCGACGGTGATTGGGGAAGGAGGTCTGAGGAGGCAGCGGCGACGACGTGGACGCGAGGAGGAGGGAGATCCAAGAAGGAGATGGTGATGGGCTAGCTAAATCGGGAGAGCGGCGAGACGGTATGTAGATCTATAGCTGCAGCATACGCACAAAACCCTAGCCTGAGGGTATATAGGAAGGCTTATTAACGGTTCTAGTTTAGAATAGTCTATGATATAGTTATCACAGACGGTTCTAAACTAGAACCGTCTGTGATAATAAATATCACTGCACGGTTCTAGTTTAGAACCATATGTGATAACTATATCACGCATTGTTCTAAACTAGAACCATCTATATTAAGCCCTTTCCTGCCACATATTGCAGTTATTACCTACTGAGAGACCATGTGGTTGTGACCCCCATGTGTGTGATGAGTAATTGACATCGGTTTAGGAAAGTCGAGTTTGGTTTGTGTGGTTCGGACCATGTCATTGCGTGGTGCAATTGGCTTGGTTGGATTTGGTCAAACTTGGTCAAAGCGATTAGGATGCTTATTTTCTTGATTCGACAAGTTTGGACTCTTTCATGGGTAAATATGATTCATTGATGCTATTTATGCTTACATGTATCGAGCGGTGCTATTTGATGTATTTCTTGTCTGTGATGGCTGCAGGATGTCGAGGTGAAGTCGTGGCGAGGCACGGAGGACCGGACTAGGCGCAGGTGGTGCTGAGGTCAGAATGGTCGAGGTGTGTGCCGAAGACGGCGAGGGCTCGAGGTAGCTGCGAGGCTTGAGAGGCAAGAAAGGAGGAAGTGTCACATCCCAAAATTTGTTTTTTGGAAGAAAATTAAATTCAAATTAATTATTTTAAGCTAATTGGATTTTATTTGGCTTTTCTGAATTTTCTGGAGTTTAAAACCTAATTTTTAAATTTAAAAAGTAATTCAAAGTATGAAAATTTAATATCAACAATAGTTGAAAATAATTTTATTAAGTCCAGAATATCTCCAGGAGCTTCTGTGAATTTTTCTGGAATTTTTGGAGGTATTTTCATATTTTTCTGAGGCCTAAATAATTTTCTAGCCTTTTCTGAAAAATCAAAATCAAATTCTGAAAATAAAATCTCTTCCTTTTTCCTCCAGCCGACGCGTGGACGGCCCAGATCCACCCACGTCGCCGCTCGGCCGATCCAGGCCGCACCTCCCTCTCCCTCGCTGTCCAGCGGGCCCGGCCCGTCAGCCGGTGGCCCCGCCTTTCCCTCCTCCTCGCCCGACGCGCGTGGACGGCCTTGATGAGCGAGTCTCCGCTGGGCCATCCACCGCCCGCTCACTCCCGCCCTCACTCCACGACCGCGGGCCCCGCCTCGCGCGCTGCCGCTCGCCTCGCGCCGCCACCCGCCCGGCCTGTCGGGCCGCTCCCCGCGGAGCGGCGCTTTCCTTTTCTTCCCCCTCTTTCTTTTCACGGCCGACCGAGATCACGCGCGGATCCGGCCTTGCCTTCCCCGCTCTCCCGGTTTGGAATCCTCGAGCCGGCGGAAGCAATCCCCAACGCCGCGCTCCTTTCCTTCTCGCGCCCTATTTCCTTTTTCCTCCCGCGCTCTTCCTTTTCTCGCCGCCAACTCCGGCGAGCAATCCCGCGCCCGTGTCCTCCTCCGCCCTATAAATACCTCCTCGGCCGCCTCCCTCACACCACCTCCCAGAGCGCTCCACCGCATCTCCCGAGCCCCTGTAGCACCCAAAGACCGTGGCGCTCTCTCCCGAGCTCCGCCCAACTCCGGCGAGCCTTCCCGCCGCCTCGGTCATCTCGAGCCCGCCGCCACTTCCCGAGCTCCCTCTCGCTCGCGGCGATCCTCCTCGACCCCTCACCGCCTCCCGCCGGGCCGAGCGCCGCACCGAGGACCCGAGCCGCTTCACCATCCTCTCGCCGGCCACCTCCGCCTCGCCCTCGAGCCTCGCGACTTCTTCGCTGGACTCGCTCTCCGCTCCGGTTTGCATTTCACGCCAACCGCACCCTCCGCCACTCGCCGCGACGACCACCGCGCTCCGCCACCTTCCCGACCTCCCGCAGTAACTCAAAAGAGTTGATCGCCTCTATATGGGTAGGCAAAGCCTCCCGCCCATCCGTTAACGCGATCTCTCCCTCCCCGCCTCGCGTTCGAGCTCCCGGCCGGACGCACGAGGTCGAGCCATTCTTTTAAAATCTCGCACCGGCAAGTGGGCCCACATGTCGCCGGCCACGGCTCTGGCCGGCCATCGCCGCTCGGGCCCCACCCTCAGGTCTTGTCTCGACAAGTGGACCCGAGTCCAGTGGGTCCCATGTGTCGAGGTTGAGTCGCTGGGCTCATGTCGCTGGGTCCCACATGTCGCTGACCGCCGATGGTTACTGCTCGATGGGCCCCACCGTCGATCCTCGGAATAAAAATAGAATTTAAAATCTAATATTCCAATGGGCCACACCTGCCGAAATTTGGGAATTTCTAGATTTATTCAAATCTGAGATTTTCAAATGAGCATATCTTTCTCATTTTAACTCCAATCCACCTATTCAAATTTCTAAATTCATCTAAAATCATAATCTATCCAATCGTGGCCTCTATTGAATTTTTGGATTTTATTTGAATTTTCGTTTGTATTTATTTGCTTCGCCTTTTCTCGCGTAGATTCCAACGTTGACGAAGATCCTCTTCACACAAAGAAGAAGACCCTAAACCCCGCAAGAAGGCAAGTCTCCTTTGATCATTTCGAGCCTATGCTTTTGAAATGTTTTTAAAATATTTTAAATTATGTGCATTGCTATTTACATAAAGTTACTAGTTCAAGTCTTTAGGAATTAGTTATTCCAACTTTGTTATGCCCTCATTTGACATTGATTGCCATGTACCTTGTCACCCTAGAACTTCCTTTGTCTCAATAATGAGATTACTATTAATCTTTGTGAATATTAGAATGATAGAATAATGCTTAGTCATGCTATCTAATAACTTTGGAAAATCTTGAAAATGGGAAATTATGATTTATTGTAATAACCTTGTGTTTACAAAGTGTAGTGGTAATTGAATTGCCAATGATCCTTTAAAAATAAAATAAAAATGTGAAAGATGGTTTAGATTAGGTGGATGGCTGTTTGGACGAGAACTTATTAAGTGTATGTTCGACCCTAGTCAATTAAGGACCGACGCTTGTGTTTGTCCAAACCGAGCATTAACCGCACAACCACAAGTCTATATGGTACGACCTAGCCGACTAACTTATGATAGTCTAGTTTAGGTGCCACCATGGAAAGTGGATGCTGTGGATGGACTGGTTATTCACAAAGTGAGGGACAGTGGATTTTGTACTCATATGGCGCAAGAGGGGCTTCAGATTGGGCGGATTTAACCCTTCATGGTGAAACCTCGCGGATGGTGTCTAGCTAGATTAGAGTAAGGTAAAGGCTTTGTGGTATTTTATCCGGGTCTCATGCCAAAGGAAGCGTGTTGACTTTTAGGATAATTTATCTCTTGTGGGTAAAGTTGTACAACCTCTGCAGAGTGTAAAACTATTCGAATAGCCGTGCCTACGGCCAAGGGCGGGCAAGGAATGCATTCACATGGTAGACTTCTGGTTTTGTTTTGCAATCAAAGTTTTGTATTCCAAGAGTGGAGGGAACTCGGAAGGGAATCTGGCGGATGGAGCAGAGAGGGTGGATGGAACCCGTTTAAAACTTGACCAATGGTAATTGGTTAGCTAGTGTTGGTAGTTGGAACCTTCATCGAAAGTTAATTCGTTAAAACATTTACTTCATTAAATTGATGCCTTCAAAATAATTAGTAGTAATTGGCATTTCAATTATTGCTTTGTGCAAAAGAACCATATGGCCTTCCTTCGTTAAGCCTTGCATCTATGCATTTTTCCCAAGACTTATGAGTACTTTATGTACTCACATGCTACAATTAAAAATAAATCTCGGAGGAAGTTGAAGCTCAAGAAGGTGACTACGACATCGCTTCGCTTGTGGCTGCGACGGATTCTTCCCGAGGACTAGGTCGCGCTTCCCACCAATTGCCTCGTGGCGAATTGATGGGTCGCCCTCGAGTTATCCTTGCTTCCGCTTTATTTCTTGTGTAAAGAGGTCTTAACCTCGATTGTAATAATGAGACCTTGTGGTCGATACACTTGATTATTGTAATAAATCGTTGATGGTGATGTTTTTCCATTCTGCTTAACTGTGTGCACTAGCTTTGATCTGGGACTAGTGCAGTAATACACAGAGGGTCCGGGTTTGGTAATCCGGGGGCCCGACAGGAAGCTTCTCGGAAGGTGCAGGAGGGGCGTTTTGGGAAATACGCAAAGCTGCACTAAAGGAAGCGGATTATGGATAAAGCACTAGAGTTGGTGGAGGCTTAGTGGGTAAAGAGAGAAGTAAATCCATTAGTGGGAGGCTATAAAAGGAGGGTGTCTCCTGCATGGTCTTCAAATCTTTTGGGGGTTGGTTTTGCTTTGTATGGCTTTGAGGCTTTAGTTGGTATGAGTTGGTGAGGAGGCAGAGTTTTGTTGGCCATTGTCTCCTCTTCGTTGGTGTGTGTATGTGTTCTTGAGAAGAGACATGTAGCTTGTGCTCTCAATCCAATCATGTATGGGGTTGTAGGGATGGATTGAGTTGATACTCTATGTAATCTTTCATCTCTCTTCCTCATTATCAATCTGAGATGGCTTTGTTTGAGTTTGATTAAGTTACTGCTTCTCCGTTTGTTTTTCCTCTCGTGCTCTCTCTGCTTGATTTCTGAGATTTTCGTTTTTGTGTTGATTCTTGCTGAGGAGTGGCAAAATGGGTTGCTTTGTGATGGAATTGCATTTCTAGACCTTTTGGTGAGCTAGTTCCAAGAGCACATGGATTAAACCGCAAGAATCACTCTTGTCTCCGTTCTGTGCTCTTGAGCCTTCTGTTTCTCTTTTCTAGGGTGTAGGACCGAAATGGCGACAGAGGGGAGGGTGAATGTCGATCTTTAAAAATCGCCCCCCAACAAGTATCCTTACTTAAGTTTCTTCTCCAATAGCTATGGGAGCTATGAAGATAGAAAATAAGCCCTCACTGGAAATCAGAGACAAGGAAAACCAGATCCAAATGTAGCGGCCAAGAAAAATAAAATTAGAGAAAGTCGATCGCAAGCGGTAGTACCGCTGAGACGAGCGGTAGTACCTCTGAGCGGTAGTACCTCTTCAGGAGTGGTAGTACCTCTGAGCGGTAGTACCTCTCGAGGAGCGGTAGTACCGCACGACGATCGACTTGTCCGAACGCTTCTTCGCTCGTCCGAACATAACCGGGTCCGAACATAACCGTAGTTTCGCGGTAGTAGGACGAGCGGTAGTACCTCTCGAGAAAATCAGCAAACAGGATTTTCAGGTGGAACTTTGAGACTTCGGATTTTTGGTTAAAAAGAAGGTTTGCTCTCAATCTTTTGATCCAAGGCCTTACTACAACAAACTAAATAGTAAGGGGACCTTGGGAAACAAGAGAGTCAAACCAAGAAGCAAGAATTTCAGATTATGGGTAAAAATCTGAATTTTTGCACAACCCGAGCCAAAAATCAAACTACTCCCCAACCGTTGATCCATTGGCTATGAAATTTTGAGGGTAGCTAATTAATAGCCTCTGGACTCTCCATACCAAATTTCAAGCCATCTCAACAAGGGAATCAAGAGCAGCTCCAAACCCTAGAAACTGAGTTCATGAACAGAGGAAGGCCAAAACTGAAATCTGAGAATTAAACCAAGTTTGCTCTTTGGGAAATCGATCAAATGATCTTGTGGCACTAACCCATCATAGAGCAACCCATTTTGGGCCTTCCCAACAAGCAAGAACTAAAAACAAAAGCTCAGAAATCAACCATATGGAGCAATGAAGAACAGAGAGAGCACGAATGTAAGAAAACTTCAGATTCTCATTCCAAAACAAAAGAAATACAGAGGAGTCCCGATACGCATGTACATTAGAACAAGATGAAGGATTACATGACTCTCAAACCCTCTCCAATCTCTCAATCCTCAACCATGAATGCTTGGATGGGATGAACACTCAGACTCTCCACCTAGAAGACATTGAAGGGGACACAGAGGGAACACAACTCTGCCTCCACCAACCACTAAAGCCTAAAGCCAAAACAAACTCTAAAGCCTCTTTTGACTCTAGCAAACCTTAATTCTCCTCAAGTGTTCAAGTGGGCATGCAGCCCCTCCACTCCTTTTATAGCCCATGGCTAACGGGTCTCCGCCTCGTTACGCCCGCTCCCGCTTGTGCAGCCTTGTGAATTTCCCGATTCGCCCCTCCTGCACCTTCCGGGAAGCTTCCGCGCTCCTTGCCTCGCACGCCTCGCAACCACCTCGAGTCCACATCGTCTTCGACACATCCTGACCGTTCTGACCTCAACCGCCACCTGCGCCTAGTCCGGTCCACCGTGTCTCACCACGACTCCACTCGACGTCCTGCAGTCACACAGACAAGAAAACACGTCAAATAGCACCGCTTGATACATGAAAGCGTAAATACCATCATACTTACCATGATGAAGTCCAAACCTGTCGAATCATCGGAATATGCAACCTAATCCCATACGACCAAGTTTGACCAAGTCCGACCGAGCCCGTTGCACCACGCAACCACATGGTCCTACCACACAATCCAAACTCAACTATCCTAAACCTTTGTCAATTGCTCATCATTCACATGGAGTCACGACCACATGGTCTCTCAATCTCCCCCTTGATGAGTATATTGACAAACGCAGAAAAAGCATGAAGTTGAGTTTGAGTTTGAAGAATCCAACATGGTCCATAAAAGGGAAGAAGAGAAGCTACTGACCATGTCGACAGAAGGAACACTAGAGCAACAACTGAGAGAGCAAATTGTTCTCCAAAGCTCTAAAAAGATTCCAACTAGCTTTTTCTTCTCTATTCTCCCCCTTTTGGCAATAAACGCATCAAGATGCAAACGAGAGAATATGACATGTCAATGGATGAAATGGCTGAAGTTTGATTATTCTAAGCAGTTAGAGCCATGAGAATTATCCATAATGACCAACAAGTACTACACCAAGCCATAACTCAATAAAACGCTATCTAGATCATGACAACATATATATAAGCCAGCTAGAACACATGGATGACAATCTGAAATATAGTGCTGTTTGTGATCAAGTCAAGTCATCAATGAGCAAAGTCCAGCTAGAGATATCCAAGGATGATGCAGGCCATGTCAATAAGCTAAGCGTAACCAAGAAGCTCAAATTGAGTCCAACTAGAGTGCTACAAGTCCGAGAATGAAACATTTGTTAAAGTACTTGATTTTGATTGTAGCTTAAGCAAATGGAGCACAAATGACATATTTTCTTTTGAAACTGAAGGTTATTTACAACCAGATTTTTGTTTTGTCATGTGCTAGACCTCAAGCCTTATGCGACTACTCCAAGCGATAAGCTTAAGAAGATAGTCTAGGTCATCCAAAACTCCCCCTAAGTTCATGCCAAGTGCAATGGCAAGCCGTCTCATAGGAAAGAATTGGTGAGATCAGTTTTTTCGCAAAAAAGAGATCTTTTTGCATTTTAACATGTAGTACTAACTTATGCATCATCAAGAGACTACAATAGCTCAATCTAAGGCTCAATAGAGATTCAACGCTCAACTTAGCCTATTTGACATGGCATGAATCATAAAAGGATAGCTAAAGCAAGACTAGACTCAAATGTGAGCATGACAAGTTTTAATTCAAGTTGAGCAATTTTAATTAACTTATCATGGCAAAAGCTAGTCTACACATATGGAGTCATGATAAATCTAGCAAATGAAGCATAAATCATGGCAAAGTGTAAAGCATTTTAATCATGTCATAATAGGATAATAATCAAGGCTCTATGTAGTTATATTACAATGCAAAGATGCTAAAATGCATGAAAGTCCAGCTCCCCCTCAACATGAGATGCAACTTTTAGTTCAAGTAGAGTTATGTCAATATTAAGCTCCAGAAGCTCTCAAATGAACTCCCCCTAAACCAAAGCAGTAAATCGAGAAGCTGGGAAAGAAAACAAAGAAACAAAGCGATCCTTAAGGCATAGATAAGATATAGAGGCAACTATGGCTCGCATGGACTCTCATCTACCCCATACGACTCGGGACTAATAGCTGATCAGAAACCACACACTAGAGAGCAAACACGCACTGCCTACCCGAGGGTGGCCCGACCCTCGCTAGAACCTACAAGAAGTGAGTGAGCTCAATCTAGTGAGATAAGAAACAGCTAATCCTGGAAGCACAAGATAAGAGTAGGAGTCTAAGCAGCTAGACAAGAGAAACACTCTAATCTATGCTAGGAGGACTAAACCCAAGTGCACCCCAAGTGCAAAGCAATGAAATGAGACAGAAGCATAATCAATATAGTAAAGCAAAGAAAGCCCAAAGCTCCCCACTACAGTCCATAAGGACAAACCACCCCAAGCTCTCTCGCAGAGCTGAAAACCTCAAACTATCCAATGGCTTGGTGAAGATGTCACCAACCGTGGTCACTCTCCACAAACCGAGCACTATATCGCCCTTCTCTACATGGTCTCTAAGGAAGTGAAAACGGATATCGATGTGCTTGGTCCGAGAGTGTTGCACTGGGTTCTTAGCAATGTTAATCGCAGAAGTGTTATCACAAAAGAGTGGAACACTGTCGATAACTAACCCAAAGTCCCGCAGGGTCGAAGCCATCCAGAGTACCTGACTGCAGCAGCTGGCTGCAGCAACATACTCGGCCTCTGCGGTGGACTGCGCAACACCGGATCGCTTCTCAAGACCAAGAAACGAGAAGTGCCAATGAATTGGCAAGTGCCAGAAGTGCTCTTCCTATCTATCCTACAGCCGGCAAAGTCTGCATCCGAAAAGGCTCTCAAGGAAAGACAGGATGAGGAAGAGTACCAGATACCATAGTCAATGGTAGCTCGAAGGTATCGAAAGATGCGCTTCACCACCTGGCGGTGAGATACGCGAGGAGAAGCCTGAAAACGGGCACACAGACACACAGAGAAGTGTATGTCTGGTCTCGAGGCAGTGAGGTAAAGAAGGGAGCCGATCATACTTCTGAACTCTTTCTGATCAACTGGCTCGCCGTCCTCATCTGGGTCAAGATAGGTTGTAGAAGCCATGGGAGTCGACACAGGCTTACCATCACTCATGTCGAAGCGTCTCAGGAGGTCACGAGTGTACTTTCCCTGATGAAGAAATGTACCCTCCCGAGTCTGCTTGATTTGGAAGCCAAGGAAGAAGGTCAACTCGCCCATCATACTCATCTCAAACTCGGTGCTCATGACATCCGAGAACTGTGAAACTGAGTATGGGAAGAGCGCCAAAGATGATGTCATCGACATAGATCCGGGACGAGCAAGAGGTCAGTGCCATGCCGGCGGATGAACAAGGTCTTGTCAACTTTACCCATCTCAAAACCATGACTCAACAAGTAGGACTTAAGCCTCTCATACCAGACCTTGTGACCTCGCGGGGGCTTGACAAGCGACCAGACCTTGTTCCTCTCGAAGTTTTCTAGCTCCTCGTGCATGGCATTGACCCAAGACTCATCGATAAAGCATGAGAAACATCTTTGGGCTCAAAGGAGGCAATGAAAGCGAGAATGGAGACAGAATTGAGATAAGCCGATTTTGAGCGGTAATACGCTCGAAAAGGTCTCCAATGATCCGCTCAAGGATGAGCTCGGATATGTCTAGGAGGTCCAGGATGAGATGAAGAAGCGCCTCTACCTCGTGAGCCGATGAGGTAGGAACAGAGCCACTAGCTCCGAAGAAGCGATGGCATGGTGATCGCCTCGAGGCGCGGTGGAAGACGGCACTCAAGGGTGGATGAGGGACAGGATCGTAGACAACCGTCGCCTCCATCGTCCTCATCATCCACGAAGATGGTCTCGGACGCTCTAAAGAACTCGAGATATCAAGCCTAGTCCCCTGACTCGCCTCATCGAAGGTCACCTCACAGTCTCTACCATTTTGCTAGACTCGTAGTTCCGCACTTATAAGCCCGCGAAGAAGTCGAGTAGCCTAGAAAGATCCCGCCACAAGAACGTGACTTGAACTTATCTAGGTTCCTGACTTCAAAACAAAGCACTTGCAACCAAACACACGAAAATGAGAGACGCTAGGCTTTCGCCCATATCTCAGCTCATAAGAAGTGCGATGCAAGTGTGCCTCAAAAACTCGATTTGAGACATGGCACGCGGTGGCTATAGCCTCACCCAAAACTTCCGCGGTGTAGAGTACTCATCAAGCATCGCCCGCCATCTCGACCAAGGTACGGTTCTTCCTCTCCACAACGCCATTCTGTGCGAGGTACGTATGGAGAAGAGAACTGTGCTCTACACTGCCTCACCACGTAAACTCTCAAAGTAGGAATTTTGAACTCGTGCCATTGTCATGCGGATCGCTCGTAAGGCACCGGGAGCTCAACGGAAAGCCTACTGAAAAGACCTCGAAATATGAAAACGCCTCATCCTTCGAGGCTAAGAAAACACCCAAGAATACCTCGAGAAGTCATCGACCACGACAAGAACATACCACTTCCTCCCGCCGATCGCACTCGAGGTGGTCCAACAGGTGTCCATATGGAGCAATTGTCCGTGCATCGGTCATAGTAATCGTGGACGGAGGGTGAGAAGCGGCAACCATCTTGCCGTGCGGCATGGAGCACGATCAGATCTTTGACCATCTTGAGCTTCGCGGACCACGAATGAGGTCGTGGCCGCTAACACGGTCAAATGGTCAAATCCGATATGACCAAGTCTCCTATGCCGAAAGAGAGGTCGCGGGACTCGAAGCAACTAAACACCGAGAGGATCACCGTAAGACTCGAAAAATTAGCATGAAAGATCCTCCCAAAACGAAATCCCGCAAAACCGGACTACACCAAGAATCAAGAATTTTACAATTGTTTTTCTTAAAGCTCACTCGAAATCGTCATCGGTAAGTCGAGAAACCGACAAAGAAATTATACTGCAGCTTACTAACCAAGGCTACATCTTTTAAAATGAAAGAATCATTAATGCGATCTGTACCTTTGGCGATGTCGCGCCGGATGAAGCATCTCCGAAGGTGATCGCCTCATCACCGGAGTACGGCAAGGGAAGAAAACCAACGGAGTCTCCGGTCATATGTCATGAACACCCGGAGTCTACAAGCCAAACCTTTCCCTTCCTCGCCCGCGAACTGAGTCAAGCAGAGTAAAGTCTCAAGATCTTGGGGTAAATCAAGAGAGATTTTGGCACCCAATACTGAACAACACGTCGAGCAGATGAAGTAGTCAAGCACAACTGACCTCTATCTACCTTACGCTCTCTGTCACTCACAGCAGAAGGTCTGTGAGCAGACCTGAAGCTGTTGCGGGGTCCAACTGCTACGGGAGAGCGAGTCGGAACACCGGCAACATGCTGATCACGCCGCGGGTAGCTATCTCGATGGATGAAACGAGATCTACCCTCAGGACGACGGAAGTCACGACCAGGAGCATATCGAGGACAAAAGCCAGAAAACTCAGAAAATCCGAGTCCTCGATGATGTCCAAAACCAGCAGACGCAACCCTAGACCTCGTGTTGATCTTAGGTGCACTCAGGATCTGGGGCTGACCCTGAATACGCCTAAGAGACTCAACACGGTCTCTACGCGCGATCTTGGCGCGCCTGAAGCATCGATCAACCGTGTGTCCATCCTTCTGACAGAAGGTGCAGTGATACTTCATCCTCTGAGAGGTAGAAGTAGCACGGTCAGGCTTCGCCTTCTGAGAGGCCGAAGCAGCAGGTGCAATCACCTTGCTGTCAGAAATCCCCTGGACATAGCCCGCTGACTTAAATTGGACTTTCTCGGTCCTGGGCTCGGTCTCGATCACACCTGGTGCTATGGGTCTGAGCACGGCAGGTGGATGCTTCCTCATGTCCTCATAATAATCATATCCTAGACCCTGATTAAATTTGCAAATTTTAGACTGGTCCAGAATAAGATTGAGCTTCTTCTTGCCTCCTACAAACCTCTCGAGAGTGTTCATAAGATACTGACACTCCCGAAAGAGAGAGGTGCAAGAAGAGCAGGGGGAAGAAGAGACAGCAGGAGGTAAGGGAGCAGAAGAGGAACCAACAGCAGAGGAAAGAATGGCTTGTGCACGCACAACCGACTCTGGGGGAACAATTCTACTACTAGCCAGTTGGTTCACGTTCCTAGGCGTCTCCACCTTACCCTGGGGCTTCTCCCCCTTCTCAGCACAGATAATACAAGTAGAAGGTTGCTTCTCTAATAGGTCCTTAGTTAGCTTCACACATTTTTCATCCAATGCAATCAAGTCAATTTTTAGTTTATCACAATTTTTGCATGGTGAGTTAACATGATCCTTAGAAGCATACTGAGCCAACTTCCTATCATGATCAATCATATCTTGAAACTGTTTTGAGACAGCTTCAAGTTCAGCAGTTAACTTAGGACAGTTTAAGCATGAATCAATCGGCTCAAGTAAAGAAGCTTGTAGTTCAGCAATTTTATGATCTGCCCATTTTAAATTCATCTTCAAGTTATAGCAGGTTTCACAAGACTCGGGCAGATCAAGGAGCATGGCATAAGGTCCTCTAACAGCAATGTCCTTAACCTCACATGAGGTGGGAGAAGTAGTCTCATCAGTAGTAAGTAGGGTAACAATGCCATCCTACTCAACTCTAAATCAGCAAGCAGACTAACATTCTCCACCTTAACAATATCAAGCTCAGAGGACACACTATCATGCGAGATCCTTAATTTCTCCATATCAACCAGCAAAGCAGAGCATGTATCACAATCATCACTAGAGGGAGCAGGTGTAAGATCAATAATCTCTAGTGACAGTCTATCTATTTCCTTCTCTAACTCAGCACACCTAGCCTTAGCTCTAGCATGAAAACCTCCTAGCTTAAGAAAAGCATGATTGAGTTGGTCATAGGTGGGACATACCTCGTCCGAGTAGGAGTACAGCTCGTTGTCGCTGAGTTCACCCTCGAGGGCCATGAAGCACATGCCGGAGAAGTCGTCGCCGCCATCCTTGGGCTCTTGGTCACCCGTCCCGTCGTCGTCGCTCCATCCCTCCACCTCGCTGAGGTCGAGGTCGTCGAAGGCGGTGAGGACGCGGTGGAAAAGCTTCTTGGCCTTCCCGAAGTTGCGGAACTTCTTCTTTCCCGGCGTCTGAGCTGGAGGCTTCTTGTTGCGGTTCTTGTCGGTGTAGTCGATCTTGCCCGAACCGCCGTAGTCGTTCTTGCCTTTCTCCAACTTGGGGCAGTTTGCCCGAATGTGGTTGGGGCCACCACACTCAAGCAAATCACGGTCCTCCTCTCTTCTGTCCCTCCTCCTTGTAAGCATGGGAGAATCTTCGAGCAAGGAGGGCCAGCTGATCATCCGCAAGCTGCTCTAACTGATCATCAGTTATGTCACAGAGAGCAGCAAGGGAGAAACCGCAAAGAGAACCAGAAGAAGAGGAACCAGAAGCCAACGTGGGATCGTGACCAAAGCCATCGATCGTGATTTCGACCTCGAGAGACAACGTCAATCTCGTGAGTCTTGAGGCGCGAGTACAACGCGCCAAGAGTCAAGGTCGAGTGGTCTGTCGTGTCCTTGATGGTGGTCACTTTCATCTCCCAAACACGCAGATCAAGTGCCGCAAGCATCCGACGAGCGTTGTCCGAGTCGGGTATGTGAGACCGACCGCCGGAGGTTGCTCAAGATCTTATGGAAACGCGAAGCACTCATCGAGGACTCACCCGCAAGCATCTCGAATTTGTTGTATTCTCGCTGAACCGGTCTTGTCGAACCGCCTTGATCCGGGTGGTGCCCTCATGGTATGCGCCGAGGGTCACCCAGATATCGTGAGGCGACGACTGTGTGGGAGATGCGATCGAACTCGCTACGACTCAGGCCCGGATAATGATGTTCCTTGCCTTAGCGTTTGCCTCAACATCATGCATATTCCCAGCATTGATGTTCTCATCGGCAGAACAACAAATCGGACCTTGACCTTGCGCGGATAGCGCACTCGAGCACGGATGTATGTCTCCATTCGGCTCTTCCGTAGGGATAATCGATGCCATCGAAAACGGGCGGCTTGGTCGAGTACTTGTCCGTCGCCATGGCTCTTGAGACCGGTTAAGATCTATTGAAAAGAGCTAACCGGCTCTGATACCAATTGTAGGACCGAAATGGCGACAGAGGGGGGGTGAATGTCGATCTTTAAAAATCGCCCCCAACAAGTATCCTTACTTAAGCTTCTTCTCCAATAGCTATGGGAGCTATGAAGATAGAAAATAAGCCCTCACTGGAAATCACAGAGACAAGGAAAAACCAGATCCAAACAGAAGCAGTCAAGAAAAATAAAATCAGAGAAAGTCTGACTGCAAGCGGTAGTACTGCTGAGACGAGCGATAGTACCTCTAAGCGGTAGTACCTCTTCAGGAGCGGTAGTACCTCTCGAGGAGCGGTAGTACCGCACGACGATCGGACTTGTCCGAACATTTCTTCGCTGCCGATCAGACTGGTCCGAACATAACCGGTAGTACCGCTAGGACGAGCGGTAGTACCTCTGAGCGGTAGTACCTCTCGAGGAGCAGTAGTACCTCTGAGCGGTAGTACCTCTCGAGGAGGGGTAGTACCTCTCGAGAAAATCAGCAAACAGGATTTTCAGGCTGGAACTTTGAGACTTCGGATTTTTGGCTAAAAAGAAGGTTTGCTCTCAATCTTTTTGATCCAAGGCCTTACTACAACAAACTAAATAGTAAGGGGACCTTGGGAAACAAGAGAGTCAAACCAAGAAGCAAGAATTTCAGATTATGGGTAAAAATCTGAATTTTTGCACAACCCGAGCCAAAAATCAAACTACTCCCCAACCGTTGATCCTTTGGCTATGAAATTTTGAGGGTAGCTAATTAATAGCCTTTGGACTCTCCATACCAAATTTCAAGCCATCTCAACAAGGGAATCAAGAGCAGCTCCAAACCCTAGAAACTGAGTTCATGAACAGAGGAAGGCCAAAACTGAAATCTGAGAATTAAACCAAGTTTGCTCTTCGGGAAATCGATCAAATAATCTTGTGGCACTAACCCATCATAGAGCAACCTATTTTGGGCCTTCCCAACAAGCAAGAACTAAAAAAAACAAAAGCTCAGAAATCAACCAAATGGAGCAACGAAGAACAGAGAGAGCACGAACAGAAGAAAACTTCATATTCTCATTCCAAAACAAAAGAAATACAGAGGAGTCCCGATACGCATGTACATTAGAACAAGATGAAGGATTACATGACTCTCAAACCCTCTCCAATCTCTCAATCCTCAACCATGAATGCTTGGATGGGATGAACACTCAGACTCTCCACCTAGAAGACATCGAAGGGGACACAGAGGGAACACAACTCTGCCTCCACCAACCACTAAAGCCTAAAGCCAAAACAAACTCTAAAGCCTCTTTTGACTCTAGAAAACCCTAATTCTCCTCAAGTGTTCAAGTGGGCATGCAGCCCCTCCACTCCTTTTATAGCCCATGGCTAACGGGTCTCCGCCCCGTTACGCCCGCTATATCCAACGGAGCCCGCTCCCGCTTGTGCAGCCTTGCGAATTTCGGTCGCCCTCCTGCACCTTTCGGGAAGCTTCCGCGCTCCTTGCCTCGCACGCCTCGCAACCACCTCGAGTCCACATCGTCTTCGACACATCCTGACCGTTCTGACCTCAATGCCACCTGCGCCTAGTCCGGTCCACCGTGTCTCACCACGACTCCACTCGACGTCCTGCAGTCACACAGACAAGAAAACACGTCAAATAGCACCGCTCGATACATGAAAGCGTAAATACCATCATACTTACCATGATGAAGTCCAAACCTGTCGAATCATCGGAATATGCAACCTAATCCCATACGACCAAGTTTGACCAAGTCCGACCGAGCCCGTTGCACCACGCAACGACATGGTCCTACCACACAATCCAAACTCGACTATCCTAAACCTTTGTCAATTGCTCATCATTCACATGGAGTCACGACCACATGGTCTCTCATAGGGTTTTGGTGTGGTTCCTGTTTTCCATCATGTGGTGGCATGAAACTTGGTATCTTAAGTCCTGAGGCTATTCATTAACTATTCTCAAAGTTTCATGACCAAAGGATCAAAGGCTAGATGGGAATTTGAAGTTTAGTGTTGCTCTCTGCATATTTTCAGTTTTTAGGTCAAATCCTAAATTCCTTTGTTTTGTGTTGGATCTGTTGGTTCCCTGGCTCCTCTGGCTATTTAGGTTATAGTCATGCATTACTGGGCTAAAGAAACCAGAGGGAAATCCTCAATTTTTCTGCTGTGAGATTTCTGTTTTTGCTGCCTGAAAAATCAGACTGTTGTCTGCGGTCAGACCGGCCAGTTAGGGGCGGTCAGACCGGCCTCCTAACGGCGGTCTGACCGGCCGACTAAGAGCAATCAGACCGCCCCTCTGCTTTTTGGCCTCTTGTGTCCGTCATGGCTTATTTCTTCTGAGGTTCTTTCTTGGTTGAGTTTAGCTGTAAGTTCCAGAGAGTTTGAGCCTCTTTTTCGTAGCTTTTGTAGCTAGTGAAGAAGAGTCGTTCCGTGAGTACTTTGGGAGAATTTTTTAAAAGTCGACATTCACCCCCCTCTGTCGCCGATTTCGATCCAACAATTGGTATCAGAGCCGGTTAGCTCTTCCTCATAGATCTTAACCGGTCTCTAGAGCCATGGCGACAGACAAGTACTCGACCAAGCCCCTGGTCTTCGATAGGATCGACTATCCCTTCTGGAAGAGCCGGATGGAGACCTACATCTAGGCTCAAGGCTACGCCATCTGGCGTAAGGTCAAGGTACGATATGTTGTTCCTGCTGATGAGAACATCAATGCCGGGAACATGGCTGATGTTGAGGTGAATACAAAGGCAAGGAACATCATAATCCAGGGGTTGAGCAGAAGCGAGTTCGATCGCATCTCTCATCTGTCGTCGGCCTTCAACATCTGCGAGACCCTCGATGCATACCATGAGGGTACCACCCAGATTAAGACGGTTCGACAGAACCAGTTCAAGCGAGATTATAACAAGTTTGAAATGCTCGCTGGTGAGTCCTTGGATGAGTGCTTTGCGCGTTTTTACAAGATTCTGAGCAATCTCCGAGTGGTTGGTCTCACATACCCCGACTCGGATAATGCTCGACAGATGCTGTCTGCTCTCGACTTGCACGTTTGGGAGATGAAGGTGACCATGATTAAAGACACGACCGACCTCTCGACCCTGACTCTTGACGCGTTGTACTCACGCCTCAAGACTCACGAGATTGACATAGTCTCTCGTAGGTCGAAGTCACAGTTGATGGCCTTAGTCACTGATCCGGCTCGCTTCGGTTCTTGACTTTTCTTCTGGATTCTCTCTTACTGCTCTCTGTGACGTAATTGATGATCAGTTAGAGCAGCTTGTAGATAAGCAGTTAGCCCTCTTAGCTAGAAAGTTTTGTCATGCTTACAAGAAAAGGAGGGACAGAAAGAGAGGAGGACCCATGATTTGCTTCGAGTGTGCTGGCCCCAACCACATTCGGGCAAACTACCCTAAGCTGGAGAAGGGCAAGAGTGACTACGGCGGCATGAGCAAGAACGACTAAATCAACAAGAACCGCAACAAGAAGCCCTCAGCTTATGCCCAAGGCAAGAAGAAGTTCCGCGACCTTGGCAAAACCAAGAAGCTCTTGCACCACGTCCTCACCGCCTTCGACGACCTCGACCTCAGCGAGGTGGAGGGGTGGAACGACGACGATGGGACGGACGAGCAAAACCCCAAGGGCAGCGACGACTTCTCCGGCATGTGCTTCATGGCCCTTGAGGGCGAAGTGAGCAACAACGAGCTGTACTCCGACTCCGATGAGGTATACCCTTCCTACGACCAGCTTAATGATGTTTTTCTTAAGCTAGGGAAATTCCATGCTAGATCTAGAGCTAGGGTTAGCGAGTTGGAGAAGGAAGTAGAGAGCTTATCACGGGAGCTTACTTCACTTAGATCTGCTCCCTCCCGTGATGATTGTGATGTATGCACTGCCTTGCTTGGTGACATGGAGAAATTAAGGACCTCTCATGATAGTTTGTCTTCTGAGCTTGACATACTTAAGGTGGAGAATGTTAGTCTTTTTGCTGAACTAGAGATGAGTAGGATTGTTATTCCTTCATCTACTACTGTTGAGACTACATCTTGCACCTCATGTGAGGATAAGGATAATGCTTTTAGAGGTATTTATACCATGCTCCTTGATCTACCCGAGTCTTGTGAAAATTGCAGTAATATGAAGATAAATCTAAAAAGGGTAGATCATAAAATTGCTGAACTACAAGCTTCATTACTTGAGCCTATTGCTTCATGTTTGAACTGTCCTAAATTAACTGCTGAACTTGAATCTGTCTCAAAACAGTTTCAAGAAATGATTGACTATAACAAGAAAATGGCTCAGTATGCTTCCAAGGACCCTGTTAGCTCACCATGCAAAAATTGTGACAAACTAAAATCTGACTTGATTGCATTGGATGAAAAATGTGTGAAGCTAACTAAGAATCTTCTAGAAAAGCCACCATCAGTTGCTTGTAATGTGTGTGCTGAGGCGGGGGAGAAGCCCAAAGGTAAGGTGGAGATGCTTAGCGACGTGAACCACATGGCTAGCAGTAGGACTATCCATTCTAAGTCGGCTGTGCGTGCACAAGCCATTCATTCTTCTGCTAGTGGTTCTTCTTCTACTCCCTTACGTTCTGCTGTCCCTTCTTCCCCCTGCTCTTCTTGCACCTCTCTCTTTCGGGAATGTCAGCAGCTTATGAACACTCTCGAGAGGTTTGTAGGAGGCAAGAAGAAGCTAAATCTTATTCTAGACCAATCTAAGATTTGCAGATTCAATCAGGGTCTAGGATATGATTTCTATGAGGACATGAGGAAGCATCCACCTGCCGTGCTTAGAGCCATAGCCGCAGGTGCGATAGACTGAGAAAGTTCAATTCAAGTCAGTGGGCTTTGTCCAAGGGATTTCTGACAGCAAGGTGAGTTCACCTGCCACTTCGGCCTGTCAGAAGGCAAAGCCTCTTCAAGCTACTTCTACATCTTAGAAGGTGAAGTATCATTGCACCTTCTGTCAGAAGGATGGACACTTGATCGAGCGATGCTTCAGGTGCGTCAAGATCGCGTGTAGAGACCGTGTTGCAGCTCTTAGGTGTATTCAGGGTCAGCCCCAGACCTTGAGTGCACCTAGGACCAACACGAGGTCTAGGTTTGCTTCAGCTGATGGGTTTGGGCAGCATCGAGGACTTGGTTTTTCCGAGTTTTCTGGTTTCCATCCTCATGCTCCCTTTGGTCATGACTTTCGCCGTTCTGAGGGTAGATCTCGTTTCCCCCATCGAGATGGCTACTAGTGGCGAGATCAGCGTCTTGCTGGTGCTCCGACTCGCTCTCCCGTAGTAGTCGGACCCAGCAACAGCTTCAGGTCTGCTCACAGACCTTTTGCTTCTTTGAGCGACAGAGAGCGTAGGGTAGTTAGAGGTCAGTCGTGTTTGACTACTTCTGCTGCTCGACGTGTTACTCAATATTGGGTGGCAAAGTCACTCTTGATTTATCCCAGTACTGAGCCTTTACTCTCTGTTTGACTCAGGTTCACCGGGCTGGGAAGGGAGAGGTTTGGCTCGTAGACTCTGGTTGTTCTCATCATATGACCGGAGACTCATGTTGGTTCTCTTCCCTAGCCCGCGCTCCAGGTGATGAGACGATCACCTTCGGAGGCGCCGTGCAGGCGCGTCATTGCCAAAATGCGATCTTGCGTTAATGAGTCTTTCATTTTAAAAGATGTTGCCTTGGTTAGTAAGCTGCAATATAATTTGCTTTCTATTTCTCAGCTTACCGATGATGGCTTTGAGGTGAGCTTTAAGAAAAACGCTTGCAAAATTCTTGATTCTTTGGGTAGTCTGGTTTGCGGGATTTCTCATTATGAGAGGATCTTTCGTGCTGATTTTTTGAATCTTCTGGTGATCCTCTCCGGTGTTTAGTTGCTTCTGAGTCCTGTGACCTTACTCTCTGGCATAGGAGACTTGGTCATATTGGATTTGACCATTTGACCCGAGTTAGCGGCCACGATCTCATTCGTGGTCTACCGAAACTCAAGATGGTCAAAGATCTTGTTTGCACTCAGTGCTGGCACGGCAAGATGGTTACCGCTTCTCACCCTCCAGTCACAGTGACTATGACTGATGCACCGAGACAGCTGCTCCATATGGACACAATTGGACCAGCTCGAGTGCAGTCAGCAGGGGGGAAGTGGTATGTTCTTGTCATGGTCGATGACTTCTCGAGGTTCTCTTGAGTGTTTTTCGTAGCTTCGAAGGATGAGACTGTCGTAGGAGTGGCCCCCACCTGAACCCAGCAGGCCTGTTAAAAGGGTATAAGGCCCAAAGTGGGGCATGTGTAATGGCTTGAGTACCCCTGATAGGGATGTACTGATGTAAGGGCATATCTGTAAAAGCATACCCCCGTGAACATAAATATAAGGCTACGGGAGGAAAGGTGGAGGGACACTCTCTCCCAACTCTCCACTACCATCTCTATCTCTGTTTGGTCTGTAACCACAACAGTTGGCGCCGTCCGTGGGGAGGACAGGAATAAGCCTGAAGTTTGAAGGACGATGGCACCGAAAAAGGCTTCGTCGACGGTGGCAAGGGGAAAGAAGACGGCTGGGGAGGAGCGCCGCGTGAGTACCAGGGCTTCGGCGTCCGCTGTCGCGGACACGGGTGACGACGCGGGCGCGGTGGTCGACGCTCGCGCTGTGATGGCCAACCCCGCCACCGGCACTGCGACGACTCACCCCGCCACTGGCGCTGCGACGACTCACCCCGCCACTGGCGCTGCGACGACCAACCCCGACACCGCCGCTACTGGCGGTTCGGGAGCTGGTGGGGCGATTGTACCCGCGCTGACCCATCCGCTCGGCGCACCGGCGGCCCCGCCGGTGTCGGCGGTGGAATGCGCCCTGCTGGCGGCCCTAAACGCGTCCCAGCGGGAGCTAGGGGACCTCCGCGGGGTTGTCCAAGACATGCAGGAGGCCCGGATCCAGCGGTCGCGCCCGATGGTCGTGCGGGCCAGCGCCGAAAGGGCGGACGGCGCGGCGCCCCACATCCAGCCGCGTGCCACTGCGACGCGCAGATCCGGAGTCTCCGCTCTCAACGGGACTACAGCAGGCGGCGTGGCCTGAGGGCTTCAAGTTCCCCAGCGGCATCGAGTCATACAAAGGCGATGCGGACCCCCACGAGTTTGTGCGCGTATACGAAATCGCGATCGAAGCCACGGGTAGAGACGACACCACAAAAGTGAAGGGATTCCCCCTTGCGTTGCAAGGAGTCGCGCTTTCCTGGTTTTTTACCATAGAGCCAAACTTCATCTACGCGTGGGAACAGCTCCGCGACCGCTTCCACAACAACTTTCAAGGAAACCATGTTGGTAGCGTCGGCGGACCAGCTCTTCTTGTGAAGCGATAACCCGGAGAGGCCGGGACTACTTCAAACGCTTCGTGAAGGTACGATGCCGGGTCAAGGACGTTAATGAGACAACTGTCATCAATGCGGCCATACAAGGCCTTCGTCCGGGCCCCATGGCCGGATACAACGCGCGGAAGCCTATCAAGATAGTCGCTAAGCTCTTCAACAAAATGGAGGAGTATGCGCGGGCCAAGGAAGGCGCGGAGCGCAACACTCCCACCCCGGCCTCGCCCGGCGGGCATTCGCCATGCGAGGAGGTGGCGATGACCCGACACGGGGCGGGTCGACAACCCGGCAAGATACTCCCCAGAAGCGGCCGGGAGCAGGAAGGTTCGTTAGGGAGCACGCGCAAACCCCGGCGTCACCAGCGCAGGCCGCAAAAGCCCCGCCATGCCCTCGGCATCGCAAACGCCCTTCGAGGACCTGCGCCCATCTTGGGGGGACGAGGCTAGGGATACGAGGGCGAACCCGGTCGTGACGAGTGGCCCCGCGCGGAGCAGGAGCTTCTGGATTACGGCAGATGGTGTGAAGTACATGGTTACGGGGATCACCGTACGAAGTCTTGCACCGCGGTCATGGCACTACGACGGGGGATGGCCGTCGCTCGTGCCTTGTCTCTTCGGCCTCCTGCCGAGGCCCATGAGCGGCGTTCGGAGGGTAGCCCCCCGCAAGCCTCCGCACAGGAAGAAGCACGACACCGCACTGTCAGTGTCATCACCGGAGGCTCCATGTCTGGGGCCCCCGTGGAGCAGCCGCAATCGTGGCTACCGCCCCGCAACATCACCTTTGCCCTGGATGACGCCAGGGGCGTGGAGTTCCCTCACCAAGACCCTTTAGTCATACGGGCTCACATGAGCCATGATGTCGGCGCGTCCTCGTCGGCGGAGGAGCTCTCACGAATATTACATTCGCGAGGGCCTCGAACGTATGGGAATCCCCCGAAGCCGCCTAGAGCAGTCAGGAGCTCCACTTCAAGGATTCGGAGGCCAACCGCTGGAGGCCATAGGACACGTGTCCCTTCCAGTTACCCTCCGCCAGGGGAACAACACTCGAAGCGCGCATGTCATCTTCGACGTCGTAGACATCCCGCACCCCTACAACGTCATATTGGGATGGCCTGCCATCAACTCCCTCGAGGCGATCCCGCACCACGCCTTCCTATGCATGAAGCTCCCGGGCCCGGAGGGCGTGATCACGGTCTTCGGCGACCAGGACCTCACTAGGCGCATCGAAGTCAGCAGCCGGGACTTGCACCGTCCGGTGCACGCCTTCTCGGGCATGCTCGGTGACACGCCCTCCGCTCCGGGATGGACGCCTAAGCCTCGGCCTGAAGGTGGAGTCAAAAAGGTGCCGCTCCAGGTGGAGGGGCAGTTTGTGTCCATTGGCGAGGGGCTCCCGGCGGAGGTCGAGCAAGCTCTACTCCAAGTGCTGCGGGATAACGCCGACCTTTGCGTGGTCACCGGAGGACATCAAGGGCGTAGACCGCGTAGTGATCGAGCACCGCTTGGCGGTCCGCCCTGACGCCAAGCTGGTCAAGCAGAAGCTTCGCCGTATGTCCACGGATCGGCAGCAGGCAGCCAAGGTGGAGGTGGCGAAGCTTCTCCGGGCTGGGGTCATCCGCGAGGTCCATCACCCAGAGTGGCTCGCCAACCCCGTATTGGTCAAAAAGGCCAGCGGGGCCTGGCGTATGTGCATCGACTTCACGGCACTCAACAAGGCGTGCCTAAAGGACAATTACCCTTTGCCACGCATCGATCAACTGGTCGACGCTACCACCGGGTGTGAGTTAATGAGTTTCTTGGATGCCTACTCTGGCAATCATCAGGTATACATGGCGAGGGCGATGAGGAGAAGACTAGTTTCATCACCAATTGGTACCTTCGCCGTCGAGGATGCCCGCCGGCGAAAAATGCAGGCGCTACCTTTACTCGCCTCGTCGCAATTGCCCTGGCCGCCCAGCTCGGGAGGAACGTAGAAGCCTACGTCGATGACGTGGTGGTCAAAACCCGGCAGCTCGTTTTGCATGGTCGGGACCTCCAGGAGACCTTCGACAACCTCAGGAAGGCCGGCATCAAGCTCAACCCTGACAAGTGCGTCTTCGGCGTGTAGGCAGGCAAACTCCTGGGGTTCCTTGTCTCCGGACGGGGCATCCAGGCGAATCCCGATAAGGTTGACGCCATTTTGGGCATGGAGCCGCCCAAGACGACGAGGGAGGTCCAGAGGCAGGCGGGTCGCATGGCAACCCTAAGCCGCTTCCTATCTAGGGCGGCGGAGCGGGGCCTACCATTTTTTAAGACGCTACGCAGGTGCGATGGATTTTGTTGGGACAACGACTGTGCGGAGGCCTTCGGTGAACTCAAGAAACACCTGGCGAGTCTCCCACTGTCGCCCGGCACGCAGGCTCCTGTTGCTTTATCGCCGCGTCACCACACGGCCAAGGCCGTCCTCGTCCTAGAGGAAGGCGTCGTGCAGCGGCCTGTATATTTCGTCTCCGAAACCCTCCAAGGCGCCAAGACGAGGTATACGGAGCTGGGAAAACTCGCTTACGCGTTGGTCATGGCCTCCAGGAAACTCCGGCATTATTTTTTGGCCCATCCAATCACGGTGCCTTCTTCATTCCCCCTGGCGGAGATGTTACACAACAAGGAATCCACAGGGCGCATCGGCAAGTGGGCGGCCGAGCTCGCCCCGTTCTCCCTGACATATGCTTCATGGACGGCAATCAAATCTCAAGTTCTTGCCGACTTCCTCGCCGAATGGACTCCGTCGGCTCAGCCCGCCCAGAGACACGACAACCCGGTCTGGACGCTCACCATCGACGGAGCCTATGGCGTCACGGGCGCGGGTGTAGGCGTGATGATCGTCACGCCCGAAGGACAACGTTTACTATACTCGGCGCACCTCGCCTTTCCGGCCACCAATAACACGGCTGAGTATGAGGCGCTACTATTCGGCCTATCAAAGCTCAAGGCAATCGGTGCGCGACGAGTACTCGTCCGCACCGACTCGCGCTTGGTGGCTGGCCACGTGGACAAGTCATATCAAGCCAAGGACCCGGAGTTGGCCAAATACCTCGCGGCCGTAAGTGCGAGGGAAAGGCACTTCTTGGGTGTCACGGTCAAGGCCATCCCTCGCGAAAAATGAAATGAGCGGCGCCGACGCCGGCGGCGGCCAACAACCGCCGCCGCCGACGGCGTGTTTTACGAAGTATTATCACAAGCGGCCATCGCACAGGACAACCGGGACGCGGCCCTTGTCCATCACATCGGCCAACAGGGCGATTGGTGAGAGCCCATCTTCAACTTCCTACAAGGCATCGCCGAGCCGGACAACCCCGCCGAGCTTCGACGTCTGCAACACCGCGCCAGATCCTTCTAGGTGTTCGAAGGGATACTCTACAAAAAGGGGGTCTGCACGCCGCTCCTGCGCTGCCTCTCGACCGAGGAAGGCAAGGAGCTCCTTGCGAAGATCGACGCGGGGGCGTGTGGGTCTCACCTTGCGCCGAGGTCATTGGTCGGTAAGGCATTCAGGCAAGGCTTTTACTGGCCGACTGCCATCACTGACGCCCATGACCTCGTACGTCGGTGTCAGGGGTGTCAGTGGATGGCACGCATCATCCGCAGACCGCCGACGAACCTCAACCCCATTCCCCCGGTGTGGCCGTTGGCGTGCTGGGGTGTCGACATCGTGGGACCACTTCCACGAGCCCCAGGCGACCTGCGATTCGTGGTAGTTGCGCTGGAATATTTTTCCAGATGGCCGGAGGTGGTGGCCCTGGCCAAGATAACCTCGGCGGCCATGCAGCGCTTCCTCTGGCAGAACGTCATATGTCGCTTCGGCGTGCCCAGGGAGCTCACCGTGGACAACGGCCTACAGTTTGACGCTACCTCATTCAAAGAGTTCGGTGATTGCATGGGCATCACGCTTCGCTTCGCCTCGGTAGGGCACCCCCAGTCTAATGGAGCGGTCGAGAGGGCGAACGGCGCCATCTCTGCCGCCGTCAAAAAGCGCCTAGTCGGGTTGCGAAGGGCAAGTGGCCGAGTGAGCTTCCGCGTCCTCTGGTCCTTCGCCGCTGCGGTAACATGCGGCGGGTTCACGCCCTTCAAGCTCCTCTTTGGTGACGGCGGTGGCGCTGAGAAATCAAGGCTGGCTCGCGGAGGGTCCTCTTCCAAGCGCCTGACGAGGAGCGTCGCGTGTCCTTAGACCTTCGATGGGGCGCGGGCGAGGGCGGCCCAGCATGTTGAAAAGTATGCACGGTAGACGGTGCGTACTCGAGACCGTTCTATATATCCGCGTAGGTTCAAGCCTGGGGACCTCGTCCTCAGAATGGTGCTCCATAAGGAGACTGTTGGCAAGCTGGAGTCCAAGTGGGAAGGTCCCTACATCGTGGCGGAGGCATTACAAAAGGGAGCCTACCGTCTCGCCATGCTCGAGGGACAAACTCTCCGCCACACATGGAACGCGGACTAGTTGCAGCGGTATTACGCCTAGCAGCAGGGCGAGAAGTACTAGCGGCGCCAGCCCCTTATTGTATAATGCTCGCCCGCGCAAACGGGAGTTCAATAAAGCTCACCATTATGCGGACGCCGCCTCGCACGCGCGCGCAGTCACGGACTCTAAATAAGACATAGCGTCGAGTCGCCTCGCACGCGCGGCAGATCCACGGACTATAAATAAGTCGTAGCGTCGAGTTACGCCTCGCGCGCGCCGCCTCTGGACTCTAAATAAGGCGTGGCGTCGAGAGTCCGCCTCCGCACGACGATCCACGGACTATAAATAAGTCGTAGCGTCGAGGTTCACCTCCGCCGCGCGCCGATCTGGACTCTAAATAAGGCGTAGCGTCGATGTCCGCCTCCACGCGGCTTGATACCCACGTACTATAAATAAGTCGTAGCGTCGAGGTTCGCCTCGCACGCGCGCGATCTCACGGACTCTAAATAAGGCGTAGCGTCGAGTCGCCTCCGCACGCGACAGTCCACGGACTATAAATAAGTCGTAGCGCGAGGTTCGTCTCCGCACGCGCCAGTCTACGGACTCTAAATAAGATGTAGCGTCGAGGTCCGCCTCTGCACGCGACAGTCCACGGACTATAAATAAGACGTAGCGTCGAGGTCCACCTCCGCACGCGACAGTCCACGGACTATAAATAAGTCGTAGCGTCGAGGTTCGCCTCCGCACGCGCCAGTCTACGGACTCTAAATAAGACGTAGCGTCGAGGTCCGCCTCCGCACGCGACAGTCCACGGACTATAAATAATGTTAGTGATATGCCCTAGAGGCAACATGGAGATGTTATATATATCACATACTATGTTTATGATGCATTACTTTGTTCCTTGAAATAGACATTATCATTATTGATCAATGAGTATGTGACTTATTCATGAGACTCTTAATGCTAAAATGTTGCTATTTCTAAATGATCTCTGATCATATATCATATGAGGAACAAATATGATTCAAAGATCATCATATCTATTGATTAATGATCATGTCTCATGGATCATGGTATGGTGATACCAAATCAATAATATGGACATGTGTTAGTGAACATATGTTAGATAGACCCGCCATGAGACACTGCAGAGATTCCATGTGTCATCAGTTGGTCTCAAGTAGTGTTTATGTAGAATCCTTAGACTTGAGATCATCATGGTTCCCAACATGCGTAGTAGCCTATTTTGGGACTACTAACGAGTTTATAATCCATCATGGAATCGAGAGAGTGATTGGGCTATTAAGAGGATGACACAGGTCTCGCCTTGAGCTCAATCTGTATCGTGAGACAAAGGGATTCGTACATGAGAATATTACAGGTTCAGCCGATATGATGTTTACGTATACTTTGGGGTTAATATGTCTTACTAGAGGCCGCTATTACAGGTGACCGGAAGGCGTTTCGGGTCGCGACCAAGTATCGTGAACCTACTGGTCGCACACTTAACAAAGTTGGAACACTAATTGAATGTGATTCGGATGTAGGCTCAATTCGGATAGAGATCGGATAGACTCCCATTGGGCCTCGGTCCACGAGGCCCAAGTGAAGGTCTATATATGGAGGCGAGGTGAGGGTGCATGTACGGTTATTCCCGAGCCAAACCCTAGCCGCCACCTCCCGAGCCAAACCCTAGCCGCTCGCGAGTCTTTGGTACACTCGCGATCGGCATTCCACCCGGACGTGTGGATACCGGTGGAGGCATTGCTCGTTGCGGCGTTGATCGGCATCAACAACCTCTGATTGGATCCGCTCGTGGTGTGGTTGATCGGCGTGGAGAGCGATCTGTCGGGACGATCGGCTACTTCCACTACTACCTCGGCGACGGCGTGGTTGGATCGACTTCTCTAACTCTTCTTCATTTGCTGCTGCGTCTAGTGGTAACGATCTATGATCCCTCCTTAGCATGATGTCACGGTGTGCGCGGTAGAATTTTTTTGTTTACGCTATCGTAGCCTACGCGCGTTCCTTCAAATAAGTCGTGGCGTCGAGGTTCGCCTCATAGCGCAAGTCTCTGAGACTCTAAATAAGGCGAGCGTCGAGGTCGCCTCCACGCGTGGCGATCCACGGACTATAAATAAGTCATAGCGTCGAGTTCGCCTCATACGCGCCGATCTGGACTCTAAATAAGTCGAAGCGTCGAGGACACCTCCGCGCGCACCGATCACGGACTCTAAATTAAGTCGAAGCGTCGAGGTTCGCCTCCGCACGCGCGCGATCTCGGACTCTAAATAAGGCGTGGCGTCGAGGTCCGCCTGCGACGCAGCGATCTACGGACTATAAATAAGTCGTAGTGTCGAGGTTCGCCTCCGCACGCGCCAGTCTACGGACTCTAAATAAGACGTAGCGTCGAGGTCCGCCTCCGCACGCGACAGTCTACGGACTATAAACAAGGCGCGACTTGCGCGCACGCACAGGCGTTGCTCCTGTGCGTACTCTCCGGAGTACAAATAACGCGTGGCCGACCGCTGAAGAGTATGGCCTTGCATAAAACCACTGGCCCAAGGCACAGCTTACTGCAACAAGAACAAGTGGTGCTTCGGTTCATCGCAAAGCTGTTGAGATTTGTAAGCTGCAAGCATGAGCACTGCAGTATACCCTCCGCGGTATCGCCAACGCTCCAGCCTCTGCGCGCCGACGGGCCCGTGCCGCCATCATGGCCTCGAGGAGCTCCTTGAGCGGCGGAGGAAGTCCCGACCCGTGCGGTGTTTGTTGCACCGCAACCTCACGCATCCTCCCAAAGCGGCCCCGAGATCCGCGGTGGAAGTTACCGAGGCGGGATCGATAGGCGAATAGCGTCAAGCGACACTTCCGCCGCCCGGGAAGATCCGGTGAGGTTCGCCAACTCGTGGGTATGCCTACACCCATGAGTGTGAAGCATGGCGGCGAGGCATGCGCCAAGGTAGCCGCAGTGCTCGCCGAAGGTTCTGGCACCACGGAGAGCAACGCCTGCCCCCTCCTCGATCAGCCCAAGTGTTTCCATCAGGTCCTCCGGCCCGTGGGTGGCGTCCGGCACGTCGACGCACACACCACGGAGGGCCCCGTTTAGAGACTCCATTGCCCTCCACGCCGACGTGGACGCATCGTCCAGGGCACGGCTCTTCTTGACAAGAGACTCAGCCAGCTGGGCCTTCTCCCCCTTTAAGGTGGCGATCTGCTGCAAAAAGGAGGCGCGTTCCTCTGCCGCAGCGCGTTGGGCCTCCTCGGCCTCAAGCCGCGTGGCCGCCACGACGCCCTCCAGCGCACGGAGTTCTTCGTCCTTCGTGGCGTGAGCATCATCCGCGTCACGAAGGCTGGCTTCTAGGGCCCTCCGCTCCCGGAGGCAGACTCATCTAGGGCCTCGCTGATGATGAGTGTGTCAAGAAAGCAACAAAGTCAGCGAGACACTCGGTAGTATTCCAGGAAACGCCAGCGCACATACTCACCCTTATCTCCGAGGCCCGCAGCGCGAGGGCAAGGAGATCTCCCTCGCACGACGACAGCATCGCCCGGTCAAGGCCGCCGCTGGCACGCTCCGCGGCTGTGGTAAGAACGTGAAGCATCTCCGCGCGCGGGAGGAAGTCGGAAATAATGGGATCCGGCCCCATCGCGTCAGGGGCTGCAGAGGCTGCGGCCGCTTCGACGATGGCAGACGCCTGCGGGGCACCCTGCACAGGGTTCTGGACTTCGCGCACACCCTCGTTGCTCAATCCTTCACGCCCAGGAGATCTCGTCTCGCCTGACGTCGACGGAATGAGCGAGCAAATCGGAGAGAGTTTCGCGAAGTCGTGCAAAGAGAAGGAACTACGCCTACCTTCCACAACCCTCGCCGCGGCGGGAGGTGGTTCCTGTTTGACCACCAACCGGGGTGCGAGTGCCTCAGTGGTCGGCTGGGAGGCCCCCTTGGCCGCGTCGGATGCCACAATTCCAAGCATGGGGCCCGCAACGCTGTAGTGACCCCTCGGAGGTGGTGGGGACTGGACTCGAGGACATTTCGCTGGGGGAACTGAAGGCGACTCTTCCGCGACGCTAACGGTCGCAGCTCCCGTCGTACCGCCGGCCGCAGTACTCTCGCTAGGGATGACGTCCCTCTCTGGGTTGGTGGGTTCCGGCACAAGGAAGGCCGTAACCGTAGGTTCGACAGCACCAGTGGATAGTACTGCCAGGGGATTCGAGACGGCGCCCCCCCTGAGTCTATCCAGCTGAACCCATTACCGGTCAAACGTCCCGCCCCAGCGGTGCCAGCCGCCGAGGTGGCTGGCGGGCTGGATACGGCAACCTTGGAGTGGGCTTACCACCGTGAGGATGGTGCCCCCGCCTGGCTGCCGCCACCGCGTTGGCCCCGAGTCCCTGCAGGAGTCTCCACCGGCACCACACGTGCGGGCACAGCAATGCCCAACACCTCGCACGTGCGGTTAACCCGCCCTTGCTTCGCCGCTTGGGTCGCGTCTTTGCGTAACTGGTGCTCCTCGAGTGTATGTGGGCCAAGGAACACCTTCGCCGCGCACTCTGCATCCTCTAGCCGAGCCACTACGCAAAAAGATAAAGTTAATCAGACCGGAACTACGCAGACACACGAAGGAACGTGCACCAGCGTGCTGGATGACTTACAAGGAGTGGAGGGCGGAAACAGGAAAGACACGGTCGGGTGAACCCCCATCCTTTCGATCGGCGCCCCATCCCGTGTACTTCCACCGGGAGGAGAGGGGCGCCACCCCGTACATTGTAAACTCCTCCGCCAGATCGCGCATACTTAGCCGGCGGGCGAGGCCGGCAAGCCTCCATAGTCTCCCTGTGTCATCAGCCTCCGGCTTCACACTTGGCGAACTATTGAACGAGATGGGCCCTCCTCGGCATCGCAGGCCACTCGTGCTGGTAACGATGTAATAGAACCAGTGCCGCGTCCAGCTAGACTCCCACTTCCCCAGCGTGGCAAGTGCAGGAAACAGCGTCGTACATGATGCTCGTAGCACGAAATCCACGCTGCCAAAGTTGGATACAGCTCCCTCTCCAACCTTCCTGGGTCGATAGCATGCGTCGTGCAGGGTGGCGAACAGGCTCGCGCTGGGACGCCGGCCTTCTGTCCGCGTCGCCCACGTAAAGACAGCCAGGCGGACTATCGCGTTTGGCGTCAGCTGCGCTAACTCCAACCCGTAGGCCCGCAGGACTTCGCCCACGAACATTGTTGAGGGCATTCGGAGGCCGGCGTCGAAGAACGCGACAAAGACAATCGCCTCCGTTTCCCGGGGCCACGGCTCTGTTTCATCGCGACGGGGTAGGCGAGCCCCATCGCACTCTTCGATCTTCCCCTCCCGCACAAGCCGTTGTACCGTCTCTTCGGTTACGCGGCTCTTCCCCAGCACACGGGAGCAGCGGCCCCCCGAGTGTTCCATGGCATCCCACTGCTTGTTGGCATGTGAGCGCACCCGCAGCGTCAGCCTGTACTCCCCGGAAGGGAAGGACAGCCCCTCCCAGCTAGACGGGGAGCCGCCGCCGGGATGGTGGGGGGCATCATCGTGACAGGCCATCGCTCTCTAAGATTAGCGCAGAAGGAACCAAGCTAAGGGCAGGTTACGCTCCTATCAACACGGAACAAGCAAGACTAGGCAATAGGCAAGAAGGAAGGTACCCACCACAGCGATGGCACCTTATAAAGCCCGTTCACCTCCTCTACGGCTTAAAGCGCAGCCAAGTTATACCCCTAGCGGTTCGACTGCCCGTTACTTGGAAAGAACCGTCGGTACCTGGAGGAACGTGCCGGGTAGGTGGCCGGGCAACGCGCAATACCAGCACGCGTCCCGCTTCCCTGGGGAAGGGGCGAACGGCCGCGGTCACGCAACTGCTCACATCCCACGACACGCTAGTTACAAGCCGCCGCGTGCCCCACCCACGGGAAAGCAGACCGCACGGCGCGACAGCCTACCTTCTGACAGGCCAGGCATCGGCATGATTCCAGCCGCCATTAAAAGCGCACTACCGGACCAAGGGACCGTAGCGGCCTCAGGGCGCAGTGACGTTGGCGGCACGAGGCCCGGTTCCACTACGGCGTCGCCCACGACTCCGGCTCGGCCCTCCACGACCCCAGGAGTCAAGAGGTCTAAGCCAGCCTCCGCTGCCACCCGTTCGAAGGGTAGGGGACGGAGCGCGTGCGCGTCTACCTCGACTAGGCGCCAGCCTCCGCTGCCACCCGTTCGAAGGGTAGGGGACGGAGCGCGCGCGCGTCTACCTCGACTAGGCGCCACCTCGCATCGCGCGTTCGAGGGTAGGGGGCGGAGCGCGCGCTCTACCTCGACCAGGCGCCCGGCCGCCGCCACCCATTCGGCGGGTAGGGGCGGAGCCGCGCGCGTGTCTACCTCGACTGGCGCCGACCTCCGCGCCACCCGTTCGAAGGGTAGGGGCGGAGCGCGCGCGCGTCTACCTCGACCAGGCGCCGCCTCGCGCCACCCGTTCGGCGGGTAGGGATGGAGCGCGCGCGTCTACCTCGACCAGGCGCCGACCTCGCGCCATCCGTTCGAAGGTAAGGGGCGGAGCGCGCGCGTCTACCTCGACCAGGCGCCATCCTCGCGCCACCCGTTCGAAGGGTAGGGGGCGAGCGCGCGCGTGTCTACCTCGACTAGGCCGCCTCCGCGCCACCCGTTCGGCGGGTAGGGGCGAGCACGCGCGTGTCTACCTCGACCAGGCGCCCACCTCGCGCCACCCGTTCGAAGGGTAGAGGACGGAGCGCGCGCGCCTACCTCGACTCGGCGCCGGCTTCGCGCCACCCGTTCGAAGGGTAGGGGACGGAGCGCGCGCGTCTACCTCGACTTGGCGCCGGCTTCGCCGCCACCCGTTCGAAGGTAGGGGACGGAGCGCGCGCGCCTACCTCGACTGGGCGCCGGCTTCGGCGCCACCCGTTCGAAGGGTAGGGGCGGAGCGCGCGGTCTACCTCGACTGGCGCCGGCCTCCCCGCCACCCGCTCGAAGGGTAGGGGCGGAGCGCACGCGCGTCTACCTCGACCAGGCGCCACCCGCGCCACCCGTTCGAGGGTAGGGGACGGAGCGCGACGCGTCTACCTCGACCTGGCGCCCGGCCTCGCCGCCACCCGTTCGAAGGGTAGGGGACGAGCGCGCGCGCGTCTACCTCGACTAGGTGCCGATCTCGCGCCACCCGCTCCAAGGAAGGGGACGGAGCGCGCGTGTCTCGCCGACCGGGCGCCACCTCCGCCGCCACCCGCTCGAAGGGTAGGGGCGGAGCGCGCACACGCCTACGCCGACAGGCGCCGCCTCGGTTCTTTCGATGCGGTCCGGACCTCGGGCTCCGAAGACACCAAGGCTCCGCAAGATCGGAGTTCACAGTGCGCAGGACGGAGGGCCAAAGGACTCGGCAACATGGCTTCGGCCCGTGAAGCCCTTCACCATGAGAGGCTCCTTTCGTAGGGGTGGCCCCCACCTGAACCCAGCAGACCTGTTAGAAGGGTACAAGGCCCAAAGTGGGGCATGTGTAATGGCTTGAGTACCCCTGATAGGGATGTACTGATGTAAGGGCATATCTGTAAAAGCATACCCCCGTGAACATAAATATAAGGCTACGGGAGGAAAGGTGGAGGGACACTATCTCCCAACTCTCCACTACCATCTCTATCTCTGTTTTGTTTGTAACCACAACAGAGACATTTACACATTTTCGAGGTCTTTTCAGTAGGCTTTCTGTTGAGCTCCCGGGTGCCTTACGAGCGATTCGCAGTGACAATAGCACGGAGTTCAAGAATTCCTACTTTGAGAGATTTTGTGATGAGACAGGTGTAGAGCACCAGTTCTCTTCTCCACATGTCCCACAGCAGAATGGCGTCGTGGAGAGGAAGAACCGTACCTTGGTCGAGATGGCCAGGACAATGCTTGATGAGTATTCTACACCTAGGAAGTTTTGGGCTGAGGCTATTGTGACCGCGTGCCATGTTTCGAACAGAGTTTTTCTTCGGGCGCACTTGCATCGCGCTTCGTATGAGTTGAGATATGGGCGAAAGTCCAGTGTCTCGCATTTTCGTGTATTTGGTTGCAAGTGTTTTATGCTGAAGTCTGGAAACTTAGATAAGTTTGAGTCACGTTCTTGTGATGGTATCTTTCTAGGTTACTCGGCTTCCTCGTGGGCGTATAGGGTCTAGAACTGCGAGTCTAGTAAGTTGGTAGAGACATGTGAGGTGACCTTCGACGAGGCCAGTCCGAGGACTAGGCCCGATATCTCAGGTTCTTTAGAGCAGTTTGAGCCCATCTTTGTGGATGATGAGGATGATGGAGATGAGGTTGTCTACCCGATCCAGTCATTCATCCACCCCTTGAGGTGCCTTCTTCCACTGCACCTCCAGGTGATCAGCCTATGCCTTCTGCTTTCTCTGGAGCTAGTGGCTCTGTTCCTACCTCATCAGCTCGTGAGGTAGAGGCCACTTCTTCTTCTCATCCAGGACCTCCTCGACATATCCAGAAAGACCATCCTTCCGAGCACACTACTAATTTTTGGGCCTATTGCAACGGCGCCAAACGCTGCAATAGGCCCAAAATGGTTGCAATAGCTTTGTTGCAACGCTAACTTTCGTTGGGGGCGTGGCAGAAGTTGCGTGGTCTAAAGTTTGGGCCACGATATTTCGTTCGTTGTAATAACGTTTACCTATTGCAACGCAATAAAGCATTGCAATACATAGTTTATGCAACAATGTATTGCGTGGCAAAAACAACTATTGCCACGTAAAGAAGTCGTGGTAATAGGACATAGTGATATTGCCACGCAAAGAATTCGTGGTAATAGATTCAATTGCCACGCACATACTTTGGTTGCAACAGCCTCTATTGCCACGCTTGCTATTTTCGTTGCCATAGCTTCTAATGCCACGCTTGTTCTTTTGTTGCTATAGACTTTTTTGGTACGCTGTTTTTTCGTTGCTATAGCATATATTGCCATGCCAAAAGTTGAAGGGAATAGTGTATATTACAACGTGTTGCTTTAGTAGCAACAAGAATTATTGCAACGCCATTAATGTTTGTCACAACAGGAATCAACCGATGTAGTAAAATCATTATATCAAAATAGAATTTGTTGCTACACATATCTGAAATGAAACCAACTTTATTTGTGACAATAATTTGAAGTTGTATTACAAGCATCACTAAAATGTCCCTAGCTATCACTGCATTGAAGCTTGGCTTGACCTCGCTGAATAGCTTGAATTGACCTTAGCTTCCCATGGCTTGAGCACTGCACTCAATTTGCTCCTTCCTCCTGAATAAAATAATTCAAAATGGCATATGCATCAGTTGTTCAGCTCATCACGACAGTAACACATAAGAGCTACAGCTTGAACCAGGTCAAATGCTACAGCTTGTTTGAATTAAGAGCTTGTATAAGTTCAGCCTAAGCAAATTAATCATCAAAACACATAAAAAGCTAATTCATCATCTTAACCCCCCAACACTGGAAAAGGAAATAAGTAGTTGATTGCTGAAAATGTCTTCTTGCACCTATTAAATGTTCCGATGATGTTTCTCATCCACAGATGTTCCTTGTAGCAGGGGCGGCGTAGTGGGTGACCGTCGGGGAGCGGGGAAGAGGTGCACGCCGGATCTGAAGCGGCGAAGGGAGGAAAGCTCGGCGGCGCACAATGCAGAAGGAGGAAGGGAGTAGGAGGGCTGGTGGATCTGGTGGAGGACGGGGGAAATAGAGAGAGTAAGGAGATGTAGAAGAGGAGAGGAAGGGTGGCGGAGAGGAGTGGCGCGCCGGAGAGGATCTGGAAGATGCCCAGAGTAGAGAGCGGCGACCGGAGAAGAAGGAGAATGGAGGAAGCGCGGGGGAGATAAGCGGCGGCCGGTGGTGGTGATGATGCAGAGAAGGTGGAGAAGGGGAGGCGCGTAGAAGAAGGAAGAGCGGCGGATGAAGAAGGGGAGCGGCGGAGAGAGGTGGCGACGGCGAGCTACGGCCCGGGCGCACGCGGCGGACTTGGAGGAGAAGGGAGGGGAGCAAAGGAGGCCAAGGGGAGAAGCAAACCGGCTCAAGGGATTCTCGCAGTGGCGGCGGCCATTAAGGGTTTTGGGGTTTTTTTTGCCTTTTTTCGATTTAGCCCTCAAATATTTCTAGGGTTTGCAAACAAGTCCCTACCGAATGTAATTTCTTCTGTTTTGGCCCCTCCGGAGCTCCGTTTTCAGCGCGGTTTGATCCCACGCGTTCATGACGACGTGTACAACTGTACGGAGCAGTCCAGATTTGTCGTTTATGCGCCTAGATCGCGCCGGCCTGCTGAAAGGTACAAAAAATGTAAAATGGTCCATTTCGAGCAATTAAATATGGAAAAATGTGTAAATGATGGTAAATAGTCCTAAAATGCGAAAAATAATGGGGCAAAATGACAGGTAAAAGTATGTAAATATGACGCATGTCATATATATATATATATATACTATACCTAATATATAGCAGATTTTTTGCAAAAAATGTTGGGTATTCAGCTGAATACCCATGAATTACTGTAGATCCGCCCCTGGACCTGACCAACAATTAAATTTCTGGACTTCATTGAAAAGCTGGTTGTCTGAAAACTTTCCTAAAGCACTCAAAACTTAGTAAAGGTGTTTCCGAAGCTCAGATAAAATCAGCAGAGGATGATCTTGGTTTCAAGCTCCCTATGCCCACAAAGCTATTGTACCGCTTTTGCAATGGTCACCTGAACCATTATGATTTGGATAGCTAAACAAAAGCCCACGAATCAAAAGAGTTGCAATAGAATACCATATTGCAACGAAACACACTACTCTATAGCAACAAAATTTACACGTGGCAATATAAATATGTTATTGCATCGATTTAGTTTTTCGTTGCAATACGCAACTACCTCATCGCAACGCCGTTGAAGATTATCCCAACGAAAAACATCGTGGCAATAGTATCACCCAATAGCAACGAAATTATATATGGTTGCAATAGGAGCAAATAATTGCAACGAAAATCAACACTAACGCAATGTAATAGTGTCGTGGCAATATATCCAACCTATTGCAACACTTTTTCAAAATGGTTGCGATAACACCTACCTATTGCAACGACATTCACGAATATCGCAATGCAATATAATAGTGGCAATAACGTCCACCTATTGCCACCGTTTTGGAAAAACGTTGCAATAAATCCTACCTATTACAACCAAATTGGTGGCGTTGCAATTTCTTTCGTGGCATTAGGCCGAAAATCTAGTAGTGGCAGATAATTAGAGACCTCTTTGAGCGAGTCACACGCTCAAAGTCTGGCATGTCACATTTCTGTCTCCATTCTGCCTTCGTTGCCTCATTCGAGCCCAAGGACGGTTGTCATGCTCTTTCTGATGAGTCTTGGGTCAATGTCATGCATGAGGAGTTAGAAAATTTCGAGAGAAACAAGGTCTGGTCACTTGTTGAGCCCCCTCGAGGTCACAATATCATTGGGACTAAGTGGGTGTTCAAGAAGAAGCAGAGTGAGGATGGGGTGGTTGTTCGAAACAAGGCTAGACTGGTAGCTCAGGGCTTCTCCCAGGTTGAGAGTCTAGATTTCGAGGAGACCTTTGTCCCTGTAGCTAGACTTGAGGCCATTAGAATTCTGCTTGCCTTTGCAGCTTCTAAGGGTTTCAAGCTTTACAAGTTGGATGTCAAGAGTGCCTTCCTCAATGGCTTTATTGAGGAAGAGGTCTATGTGAGACAGCCTCCAGGTTTCGAGAACCCAAATACCCAACCATGTCTACAAGCTTTCCAAAGCCTTGTATGGACTTAAGCAGGCCCCTAGAGCTTGGTATGAGAGGCTTAAGTCCTATCTGTTGAGTCATGGTTTTGAGATGGGTAAGGTAGATAAGACCTTGTTCATTCGTAGGCATGGCACTGACCTACTGCTCGTCCAGATTTATGTGGATGACAATATCTTTGGTAGCTCTTCTCATACTCTTATTTCACAATTCTCGGATGTCATGAGCACCGAGTTTGAGATGAGTATGATGGGTGAGTTGACCTTCTTCCTTGGCTTTCAGATCAAGCAGACTCGGGAGGGTACTTTCTTGCATCAGGGCAAGTACACTCGTGACCTCCTGAGACGCTATGACATGAGTGATGGTAAGCTGGTGTCAACTCCCATGGCGTCCACAGCTTCCCTTGACCCAAATGAGGATGGTGAGCCAGTTGATCAGAAGGAGTATCGCAGCATGATTGTCTCCCTCTTATACCTCACTGCCTCGAGACCAGACATACACTTCTCTGTGTGTCTTTGTGCTCGGTTTCAGGCTTCTCCTCGCGTATCTCACCGCCAGGCGGTGAAGCGCATCCTTCGGTACCTTCGAGCTAGTCTGAATTTTTTGACTAACACATTGCAACAGTCAAGCATGCTAATCAAGGCAGCAACAATATTAGGATCTGCTTCATCCTATGCATTATCTTCTTTACTGAACAAAGACAATCTGTTGTCGATTTCGTTAAACGTGTCATAAATATATAGCTGAGCATACTGAGGTTTCCATCCTTGAACTGGGATTAATGAACCAATACGATGATGAACAACACCATTTATACGGGAAACATAAGGACCTTCACCAGTATTAATTGTTCTATCAACATCTATGCCTAAAGATGTGAACGTGAATGAGGAATTGTAACGGCATATCAAACGCATAAATTCATTTGAACGGGGACTTTTATTAAAACCAATAAGTTCTCGAAGTGGATGTGGCAATTCTTTATGTGGTGGAAGGAGACTTTTCCACCTCGCAACACTTATTATAAACAATTCGACGATGTCTAGAGGAACTCCTATGCTGAGACCTTTCTTGAAACCAAAAACAGCACCACACCTATTACATTCAGAACTGGACCGCCATAATATGATCGATTGGCATACATGGCTGAAACAATATAAGAAAAAGTCTACTGAAAGAAGGAAAAGATGATGGACTACGGGTAGGCTACGCTAGCGCAAATTAATAAAAATTATGCCCGTAAACCAAGATCACCGCAGTTATAGATCACGGAATTACCACTAGACGCGCAGAAAGCGGAATTGATGCAAGACGTCGGGGCAGATTAGTCGTACTACGCCGATGCAAAGACGTCGGGGCGAGTAGTCGTACTACTTCCTCGTCCTCGTCGCGGCCCAACGTACAACTCCTCTCTTGCGGTTCGCCCAAACGCTACGATGCGGCGCGCAAAAGGTATCCACACGACGGGAGGAAGCGACGCACGCCAGATTACTAGATCCGCGAGCGCCGGGCGTGGGAGGGTGGCGGCAGGGTTTGAGGAGGTCACGAAAATCACCTTCTACCCTGTGTGCCCTAGCCCTCCTTTTATAGACGTCCTTATAATGGGCTTCAGCGAATGGAGGCCCATTAGAACTCAATACCTACCCAACCCGGATCCAATCCGAATTAGGCTTCAGCCCTTAAGTGTGTGACCTATGGGTTCACGTATGTTTAGACATGACACGAGTTTACCTACTCGGTCAATAGTTGGTAGCGGCCTCTAGCAAGACGTGCCAACTCCTAAACATACATAAAGATCATATCGAACTAACCGTCACAACTTTATGTACATGCCAATCCCTTTGCCTCACGATATTTGGTCGAGCTCCAAGCTGACCACTCTTTCTCGATCCTCGTGATCCGAATCCCTTACTAGGTTAACTCTTAACCTTAAGTAGCATGGCCATGCATTTCTAGATCCGATCACTCGAGGCCCAGAGATATCTCTCTCGGCAGAGAGGGGCAAATCCCATCTCGATCGACCATGCCTCGCAAAGATGCTTCATGACAAACCCAAAGCTACCTTTATAACTACCCAGCCACGGAGCAGCGCTTGATAGCCCCTAAGCAGGTCGATTCACATCTCAAGTACATGCGACAATCTCGGTCTAAGGACAAGGCGTACACATTGTGTAGAGAGAGAACCATAAGTATAATTGTTATGTCTCATGTTGGGTCGGTCCAACCCCATGTTCTAAACATGTGTCCACATTATTGGTTTGACATCTCCATGTCTATGACTCGTGAAACATGGTCATCAACCGATACATGTGCTAATCCATTATTCACGTGTGTCCACACATGAACTTCGACTAGGGACAACTTTAGAATAACCATACAAGTAAAGAGTTTCACAAACAAGTCACATACTTGTTAATCAATACAAAGGCAATATTCAAGGAACATTTATTAAATCATGGATACAACGAAATATCATCATCTCTATGATTGCCTCTAGGCATATTTCCAACATCTCCCACTTGCACTAGAGTCAATCTAGAAGATATCTAATACCCATAGCTCTTGTGTGCGCCTCATGCTTAGGGTGTGGGAGAGGCTTCACAAAGGATCTGAAATATTCAAACTGTATGTATTTTGCATATCTTTAAATCTCCTCGATTGAGGATCTCTCGAATGAGATGAAACCGCGAGATGTGTTTGTTCTTTTGGTGATTCCTTGGCTCCTTGGCTTGCGCAATGGCCCCACTGTTATCACAAGTAAAGATCCAGAGGACTGCACGCACTAGGAACCACACCTAGTTCAGAAATGAACTTCCTTATCCAAACACCTTCCTTTGCTGCTTCGAAGCCGCAATGTACTCGGCCTCCGTTGTAGAGTCGCAACAGTCTCCGCTTGGAACTCTTCCAATCGACCGCACTCACCGCTCAAAATGAACACAAAACCCGATTGCGATTTGTATCGTCTTTGTCGGTTTGGAAGCTTGCATCGGTGTAACCATTTACAACGAGCTCTTCCTCACCTCCGTAGACTAGGAACACATCCTTAGTTCTTCTCAAATACTTGAGGATGTTTTTAACCGCTGTCTGATGACTCTCACCGGATCAGCTGGTATCTCGCTCGTAACACTTAGAGCATAGGAAACATCCAGGCGAGTACATATCATAGCATACATGATAGATCCAATGGCCAAGCATATGGAATCTTACTCATGCGACTCGCCATCGCTTGTCGAAGGACACCGAGTCTTGCCAAGATTTATGCCATGAGACATGGGCAAGAACCCTTTCTTTGCCTCCTCCATGTTGAACCGTTTCAACACTTTGTCAATGTAAGTACTCGCTTAATCCTATTAGCCTTTTTGATCTATCTCTATAGATCTTAATACCCAAAATATATGCCGCTTCCCTAAGTCCTTCATTGAAAAACTATTTTTCAGTTGAGGTCTTAACGGACTCGAGCATAGGAATATCATTTCCAATCAGTAATATGTCATCTACATATAAGATTAGAAATACGAGCGAGCTCCCACTTGCCTTCTTGTAAACGCAAGATTCTTCTTCGCTTTTGATGAAGCCAAACCCTTTGACCACTTCATCAAAACGAATGTTCCAACTCCGAGATGCTTGCTTCAATCCATAAATGGATTTTTGAAGTTTGCATACTTTTCTAGCATTGATTGATCGACAAAACCCTCGGCTGTATCATATACACGCCTCGGTTAAATTTCCATTAAGGAAAGCCGTTTTGACATCCATCCGCCATATCTCATAGTCGAAATATGCAGCAATAGCTAGAATGATCCGTATAGATTTAAGCATCGCTCACAGTGAGAAGGTCTCATCGTAGTCAACTCCTTGAACTTGCCGAAACCTTTTGCGATAAGTCGAGCTTTATGGATATGAACATTTCCATCCATATCAATCTTCTTTTATAGATCCATTTGCACTCTATGGTTTTAACACTATCAAAGGGGGTCAACCAAGTTCCAAACTTGATTGTCTCCCATGGATGCTATCTCGGATCTCATGGCACTATGCCATTTCTCGTAGTCCTGGTCCATCATTGCTTCCGCATAGGTCGTAGGCTCATCATTGTCTAACAATAACATATCTCGCATATTGCGGAGCCTTCCGACCCGTGGTGGTGGTGCTTCCTTTGCCATGGGTTCCTCAACTTGTTCTCGCCACGTGGGCATCATTCGTCGAGTCTTCCCGATTGGTTCATCTTGAACCTCTTCAAGCTGCACCGTTCTTCCACTTGTCTCCCTGTTGAGAAACTCTTTCTCTAGGAAAACACCACTGAGCGACAAACACTTTGCCCTCTAGTCGGTTGTAAAAGTAATATCCAAAGGTTTTCTGATATCCCACGAAAATGCATTTATCCGACTTGGGTGTGAGCTTATCCGACTTAAGTCTTTTGACAAATGCCTCACATCCCCAAATCTTTAGAAAGACAAACCGTGACTCTTCCTACCCATATCTCATATGGTGTCTTAACTACGGATTTAGACGGTACCTATTATGTGAAAGCTGCCGTTTCTAGAGCGTAACCCCAAAATGATAATGGTAGATCTGATCGCTCATCATCGATCGAACCATGTCCAACAAGGTCCGATTCGCCGCTCGGATACCCCATTTCTTTGAGGCGCTCGGGCGGTGTTAGCTGTGGAACAATTCCGCAACTCTTCGATGATTGCTAAATTCATGACTCAAATACTCGCCACCACGATCAGATCGCGAGCCTTAATTTTCTTGGCACGTTGATTTTCAACCTCATTCGGAACTCTTTGAACTTTTCAAAAGTTTCAGACTTATGCTTCATTAAGTAGACATAGCCATATCTACTAAAATCATCGATGAAAGTTATGAAGTAATGAAATCCACCTCTAGCGATCGTGCTCATTGGTCCACATACATCGTATGTATGATTTCCAACAAGTCCGATGCCCTCTCAAAAGAACCTTTGAAAGGTGACTTGGTCATCTTACCAAGCAAACAAGCTTCACATGTCTCGTATGATTCAAAATCAAACGGTTAGAAGACCATCATCATGGAGCTTCTTCATGCGCTTTTCACTTATGTGACCCAAACGACAATGCCAAACATAGGTGGGATTCAAATCATTAGGTCGAAGTCTTTTAGCATTTATGTTAAAGATGGGCGATCATCAAGATTTAAAATAAATAACCCATTCACAATGGGCTAAAAGCCACAAACATTTCATTTTTAGAGATCAAACAACCATTGTCTTTACTTGCAAATGAATAACCATCTCTCATCAAACATGAGGAGATAAAATGTTTCGACTCATACTAGGAACATAATAACAATTATTCAATTCCATAATAAATCTTGAAGGAAGCTGAAGTTGCATGGTGCCGACGGTCAACGCAGCAACCCTTGCTTTATTTCCGACGCGAAATCAACTTCACCTCTTGCGACTCCTCTACTTATTAGCCCTCGCATCGAGTTGCAAATGTGAGCAATCGATCCGTATCAAATACCCAAGAGTTAATAGGAGAATCAGCAAGAAAATGTCTAAAACATTTATGACAAGTGTACCATGGGTGGAAGTCTTACTTCCAAGATTCTTCTTGCATTCCTCAGAATCCATGTACTTCTTGCGCTTTCTCTTCCAGTGGCGATCTCTTTACAATAGTAGCATACTGTCTCACTCCAGTCCAGCTTTAGGCTTTGGCGTTGGCTTTGAGATCATATCTTTAGCCTTGCCCTTATTCTTTGCCCATGGCTTCTTACCCTTTTCTTGAAGCTAGACTTGTTCTGCACACCATCACATGGCTAGGCCCCGCACACTTCTTAATGTCACTCTCTGCTGTTTTGAGCATCCCACAAAGCTCATTAAGGCCCTTTTCCACCCCATGCATATGGTAGTTCGAAATGAAATGTCCATAGCTAGGTGGTAGAGACGCTAAAATGAAATCGATTGCCAACTCTTGGCTAATTGGAAAACCAAGTTTATCCAAAGTCCGATCAGAACCAACCATTTTGATCACATGTGGGCCTACGGGTGCACCTTCGTTAACTTGCATTCGAAAAGCCTTAGACACATTAAACCTTTCAGTCCCGGCACGTGTCCGAACATGTCCTAAGCGCCATGATCATATCATACGCTTCGATCCTCAAACCGCTTTTGAAGGTCGTTCCATGCATGCAAGCATAAGACAGCTAATCTCAAGAGAGTCATCACATGCTTTCTTGCATTTTTTTAAAAGAAGCAATGCATTGTCGTGAGTTCTTCCGGATTTGGGTGTCTAGAACGTGTTCCTTTTTATCCGCCCCGAGAACAATTTCGTGTTACGGACCCATCCGAATAGTTTGTTCCATTTAATTTTTCTTTCTCAAGAATTGATCGCAAAGCAAAGGGTGTGTGCGTTGTTAGATGCCATTGATCTACAAATGAAAATGCAAAATACTAAGACAAATAGAACCATGATAGAGTAAACCGTATTAAACAAATTTAATAGAATGTACTCCCACTAAAATCAATATCCTCTATTGATTCTTAGCGATTCAAGATCCGCAATTAACTAGTCTACTAGTGAGCTTTTGCATCACCGCTAGGAGACAAGGTAATTCGGTAAGTAACACCTTACTAATCATATCTCTATATGACTCTTGTTGTTGGGTGACATCTCTATGCCTCGGCACTCCAACCTTTATGCCCCAAGGCCCATAACCTTTATGATAACCTTGTTAAGTTCACCAACCCTTATGCATGTATGTATCCGATACAAACCCATCTAGTCAAGGAAAGTCGATGGTGCCCTAATTTTATAGACCCACCATCAATTTACAAGACATGGGATGGTGCAGGTTTAGTTGGGAGGGCATATGTTTAACTTAACATTTTGTGAGGGATCGTTATACTTCTACCATTCAACCATGCATAGGAGTAAAACAAACAGAATAGCATTCACACAGTTGTGACTCAAGATGGCCCATTTTCTCATGGTGATCTCCATCGCCATAGAATCTGCCCACCATGATGATCTCCATCTCCATGGTTAATGTGTGCCATCCTCCAAGTGATGTGTCCTCCGAGTACTAATATAGCTATTACTCATAACAGCTAGTAATCAAATACATGGATACAAGGAATCATCACAAGTCGCACGCAGCCGTTAATACAATACTTTGACAACACTATGGCTCCAGTAGTGTTGCGAACCCACGACACGCGAGTCATGAAAATATTATAAACATGCATCACATACACATTAGGCCATACCGTCACATACATCCTGCAAAAACAAGTTATGCATAGATTCGCAATCTACGGATAAGGGGTCGAGGGGTTTCCCCTGGGTTCGAAGGCGGCGCCCCGCGTATCTATGCAATTTTTACTTAGGATTTTGATCGGCAAATCATATTTACCCCAAATCGACTATTGTTCCGATTCGACCAATTTGCATTGATCTTCGCGTCGCAACCGGTTTTACGTGTCACCGTCTACCCGATGGTGATACCGACCGGTAGGGGTATGTTGTGGCACGACCTTAGCAGCACAATCACGAATATCGATTATTAATCTAGGTTCCGATTCGACCAATCATATTGATCTTCGCATTCGCAATCGGTTTTACGTGTCACCGTCACCCCGATGGTGATACCGACCGGTAGGGGTATGTTGTGGCACGACCTTAGCGAATGATCACGAAACCAGATCAATCCATTACGTAACTATACAATCGATCACATCGATCATAACGACTTACATATCGCCATATGCAAATCACCGAACCTATAACATGACAAAGAATGGCTCGATACCACCGATGGACTACGGTAGGCTACGCTAGCGCAAATTAATAAAAATTATGCCCGTAAACCAAGATCACCGCAGTTATAGATCACGGAATTACCACTAGACGCAGTGCGGAATTGATGCAAGACGTCGAGGCGGAGTAGTCGTACTACGCCGATGCAAAGACGTCGGGGCGAGTAGTCGTACTACTTCCTCGTCCTCGCCGCGCGCCCAACGTACAACTCCTCTCTTGCGGTTCGCCCAAACGCTACAGATGCAGCGCCGCCAAAAGGTATCCACACGCACGGAGGAAGCGACGCACGCCGGGTTACTAGATCGCGCGAGCGCCCAGGGCGTGGGAGGGGTGGCGGCCAGGGTTTGAGGAGGTCACGAAAATCACCTTCTACCCTGTGCGCCCTAGCCCTCCTTTTATAGACGTCCTTATAATGGGCTTCAGCGAATGGAGGCCCATTAGGACTCAATACCCACCCAACCGGATCCAATCCGAATTAGGCTTCAGCCCTTAAGTGTGTGACCTATGGGTTCACGTATGTTTAGACATGACACGACTTTACCTACTCGGTCAATAGTTGGTAGCGGCCTCTAGCAAGACGTGCCAACTCCTAAACATACATAAAGATCATATCGAACTAACCATCACAACTTTATGTACATGCCAATCCCTTTGCTCACGATATTTGGTCGAGCTCCAAGTGACCACTCTTTCTCGATCCCGTGATCCGGAATCCCTTACTAGGTTAACTCTTAACCTTAAGTAGCATGGCCATGCATTTCTGGATCCGATCACTCGAGGCCCAGAGATATCTCTCTCGGTAGAGAGGCAAATCCCATCTCGACCGACCATGCCTCGCAAGCATGCTTCATGACAAACCCGAAAGCTACCTTTATAACTACCCGATTCACGAGCAGCGTTTGATAGCCCCTAAGTAGGTCGATTCACATCTCAAGTACATGCGACAATCTCAGGTCTAAGGACAAGGCGTACACATTGTGTAGAGAGAGAACCATAAGTATAATTGTTATGTCTCATGTTGGGTCGGTCCAACCCCATGTTCTAAACATGTGTCCACATTATTGGTTTGACATCTCCATGTCTATGACCTGTGAAACATGGTCATCAACCGATACATGTGCTAATCCATTATTCACGTGTGTCCACACATGAACTTCGACTAGGGACAACTTTAGAATAACCATACAACTAAAGAGTTTCACAAACAAGTCACATACTTGTTAATCAATACAAAGGCAATATTCAAGGAACATTTATTAAATCATGGATACAACGAAATATCATCATCTCTATGATTGCCTCTAGGGCATATTTCCAACAAAAGAAAGAGATGGTATAACAATGCAAAACACATAGACAGGATGCAGAGAAAAAAACAAATGAAAAGCAGCATAGTTAAGGCATATTGTCAAACCTTGTAGGTTAGAAATTTGTTCCTTAAAAAGAGAAACGCCTGCCTCTCTAAGTGAAATTCGATTAAAAGGGTACATGTTACCTAAAATGAGAACAAAATGCAATAGAAACTATAAAACAAAACATGATGAAATCTCTATGATTAGAACAAAGAACAAAATAAAGAACACAACAATTAATCAAAAAGAAAGACAAATTGTGAAACAAGTTATTGTGAAATCTCTATGGTTGCAAGCAAGGACAGAACAGAGAATAAAAATATAATATGGGAAAACTGTAATAAGGCATGCCTAAATCTCTATGATTCAAAGAAAAGAAAGCACCTGTTCTAGCAACATTGCGCAACAAATTGGATAACCTCCTTTTTTTCTATTGTTGGTTGCATCTATAGAACTAACCAACGGTGAGAAATGATCTCCTGCCATGTTGACAGGCAGGAAAACAAACTGGTAAAAAACAAGAATATAAACCACAAGTTTTAAAAAAACAGAAAACAAATAGCTATAAAGAATGGACATAACCATGTTGACGCCTCCATGGAAAAAGTGTATTAACATCTGTGAAAAGCACTTAGAGTAGTAAATGAAACAAAAAAACATAAGAAATGTAAAGTATTTAAAAAAAATTAAAAAACAGAAAGGATTCGGTGTACACAAGCTATGCAATGGTAACAACAAACATACATGAATCACATGTTGCTTGTGAAGGTGCTGGTGTAAAGTCATCAGACAAAACATCTATAAAAGGGACCGATGAAATTGTCGAGACAATCGCCGCTTTCCACATAAAATTTCTTCACAAGTGGGCTTTAGTAGAGGTGATTTAATCCATAAAATAAAATAGCAAGAACTAACACACAAATAATGCAACCAAAACCCAATGAGAACAACAGAATCATAAAAAAATTTATAAATACAATAATAACTAAAAGCATGTACATAGAAAGTATTCATCAATCACATACTATTTATATACGGGATGCTAACAGGTGGGCAATTAGCAAATCTATCTAATTACTACAGTATGAAAAGTGTTTAAAAAACAACTAATCTAAAAAACTATGTATTCTCATGTAAAACCTTTTTTACAGTGGGCTTTAGGAGAGCGAAAAAAATTAGTAAAATAACATAGTAAAACACAAGAAGAAAACAATTTAATGAAAACAATAGCATCCCAAAAGAAAAAATTGAATAATTGAAAAGAATATTGTTAAAAATAGCAGAATCGTAGAAGATTGTATAACTATATTAATACATACAAATGTTAACATAGAGTTTTTTTGTGATGCATAAACAATACTAAATACTATATATGAACCACGATACGAATAACATGTCCAAGTATATTATATAAGAGAATATGTATCAAGTATACAGATTCTGTAAAACACTAACGAATGCAAACACATAAACATCGAGTTTTTGGGCCGATGCCATATTGCAGCTTAAACAAAGACATAAATAATATGCAAATCACAATACGAATAACATATTTAGATATCTTATATAAAACAACACATGCTGAGATATCTTATATAAGAAAACATGTATGTCGACATACAAACTGTATATTACAATCTAAACATCGCATAAATAATGTTAAAAGCTATACGTAAACCACAAGACTTCACTGCACGAAAAACATGTTCAAAACAGAATATGTATAACAATATGTATGAACTGTAGAAGATTCTGTAAATGCATGAATAAAAACGAATATAAACATAGAGCATTTTTTGCCAACGTTGTATACAAATGAGATATTCAGACATGTTATATAAGACAATATGCACGTTCTATTATAGGCTGAAATAAACAACGGTAAAAACTATAGGCGAAAATGTATGTTTTATGATAAACTACATGCTAACTTATTCAGATATCTTATATAAGAAAATGTACTCCGTGCTATCCTTCCGAACAACGGAGCGCTACCCTTCAGAACCGATCTAGTAGCAGTGCACAAAAACGCTCCCCTGATCCACTCTCAGTCAGGACAAACGAATCGCCAATAAGTATCTGCAAAAATATGCAGACAATGTCATAAAAACAAAATAGGAGTATGGAAAAACAAGTATTCTAATCTAAATACGATGCCAGAAAGCGTAAATCAAAAAAGCATTTTACATCCATCAGAAACAAGATCATGTAAAGTGTGAGGCCACATTTTAATCGGGCCTAAATACAACAATACGACAATAGGAAGCGTAAATCCAAAAAGCAGAACATAACTATCAGAAACAAGCAGCAGCAGAAAACGTAAATCCAAAGAGCGGATTACAAACATCATAAAACAAAACTTTTAGCAAGAACAAAAACGAAAGAACCAACCCATCGCCTTCGCCTAGAAGCTTTCACTGCAAAATAACGAACACGAAGTAAGAACACCAACGAAAAGCGCAAAAACGAAACAGAACACAACAAAGTCGAGACTAAATACGACAACAGAAACCGTAAATCCAAAAAGCGTTTTACAACCATAAAAAACAAGAGCATGTAAAGTCGCACGTGACAACTTTTCTCTGTATGACCTCTAGCGAACAAGATGACCACTAACCAAATGGTTATTGGAAATTTCAGAAAAGTTTGGCAAAAATTTGAAATTTGAATTTTGTGAAAGAATTGAATGTTTGAGAAAAAACTATAGATACTTGTCTAGATAAACTACATATTTATATATACACGAAATAGAGATGAAAATAAAGTTGAAATCTGATGTATTTTCATATTTAAATGAATTGTATTTTAAATGTGGGCCCTAAAACCGAAATCCCCGAAATATTTTGCTTACCGGCCCTCTCCAATGTGGCCAATTATCGACAAGAACTGCTGAAATTTCGATGAAATTGTTTTCCTATTTAATTATTCTGTTAATGTTTACACATCTGCAGATCACACACCCTGCATTCACCTGTACAACATATATCGAGACACTTTTTTCCACTTGAAAGATTGTATGAAGCATTTCAAGTATATATAAAGGTTTGCAGGGAAAAACTTATGCATCATTTGTGCATCAGCATTTGCAGGAGACGCACTCAACTTGAGTTCGATTGGAAGTCCAAGAACAGGCGTTGGCTTTGGATCCCTCTTGTAGGCTTCTTGTTTGCAGATCATCCTCCACCGGAGCTGTTGTTAGTGATATACCCTAGCGTCAATTATAGAGATGATTGTATCACTTATATATCTATAATCTTTTACATAATATGTTATTTTATCCCTTAAATAAATATCTTTCATATTGATCAACAAATATATGACTTGTTCGTGGAACACTTTATAAATGTTTTGATGTTATTTTAAATTATCTCGATCTTATATCATTATGTGGGATAATTATGATTTATAGATCAGTACATGTATTATCTAATGATCATGTTTCACAGATCATGGATATGAGATATCAAATCAATAATGTGGACACATGTTAGAGAACATGATATTGGATTGACCCACCATGTGACACTACGTGAAGTGTTATATTCTTAAGTGTTATCAGTTGGCCTCATACATAGTGTATATAGGATTCTTAGACTTGAGATCGTCATTATTTCCTACATATGTAATAGTTTGCTTGGGGATTACCAAACACTATTCCGTGACTGGGTTGTTATAAAAATAGCTTTGAGTTTACTATAAAACGTATGGAGGAATATGAGCGATCAAGATAGAATTTACCCTCCTATGTAATAGGAGAGATATCTCGCCCTCGATGTGGTTGGATTAAGAAAGTGTATGGCTATGCCGAATGTGGTTGAAGAGTTAATCACAACCGAGTAATCCACTATAGGTTCGAGTGAAGGATTGAGCTATCACAGATGACACACTTCTCACCTTGATTTCGATCTCGATATCATGAGGCAAAAGGATCGGTACATAACCACTATATAGATTCATCCGATATGATCTTTATGTATATTTGGGAGTCGTTATGTCCTGCTAGGGACCTCTGCCACTTATGGGCCAGAAGACATTTTTGGCCTATGACCAAATACACATGAACCTCTGTGGTTACACACTTAATGGGCTGGAACGATAAGGGTCCGATAATAGTTGTCGAGTGGGATTCGATCCTTACTCGATCGGATATGGATGCGATTCGAGGCTATATAAGGAGAAGTGCAGTACCGAGGGCAACAGCCCGAAATACACCTATCGAAACCCTAACCACCACCTCTTATATCCCCTGTTGTGTGCATTGATGCTAGCACACTAATGCATGGTGCTACATCCCCGAACGTAGACTTCGGTAGAGGCATCTGCATGATCGCGGTGCTGATCAGGATGATCGCGAGGAGGAGATGGTTGGGCGGAGGATGATCGACTACTACCACTACACCGATGCACTCTTGTTATATCGGCTACTTCAATCCTAGTTCCACTGCATCGCGCATCTAGTGATAAAAATCTATGATCTCTTAATCGCATGGCTTTCGATTTACGTGGTAGAAAATTTTAATCTATGCTAGTGTAGCCTACCCGTATTTAAATGAATTGTATTTGAAATGTGGGCCCTAAAAACGAAATCCTCCGAAATATTTTGCTTACCAGCCCTCTCCAATTTGGCCGGTTATCGCCAATAACCACACAAATTTCGACGAAATTGTTTTCACTGACGCCTATTTATTCTGTTAATGTTTACACATCTGCAGATCACACACCCTGCATCCACCTGTACAGCATATATCCAGACACTTTTTTCCACTTGAATGAATGTATGAAGCATTTCAAGCATCAAGGTTTGCAGGTAAAAACTTATGCATCATTTGAAGCGTCAGCATTTGCAGGAGGCCCTCTCAACTTGAGTTCGATTGGAAGTCCAAGAACAGGCGTTGGCTTTGGATCCCTCTTGTAGGCTTCTTCTTTGCAGATCATCCTCCACCGGAACTGCCTCACTAGGTAGTGTATGGCCACCATTGTTTCTACCCTTGCAAACACATTCCCAGGGCACATTCTTGGACCTCCCCCAAATGGCATGAAGCAATACGGAGGGATAGATTTCTCAAACCGAGAAGGATCAAACTTGGTGGGCTCATGGAAGAACTTGGCATCCATATGTGTAACGCTTTGCGCGGCGAAGACCTGGCACGTTGCAGGACAAAGAGGTGTCAAAGAGTTCTGACCAAAAGATGGATTGAAACTAGTAGAAACATGAATATGTAAATTAAGGTACATACCTTAAAGCCTTTCGGGATGTGATAGCCCTGGTATTCGATGTCTTTGGTAGCTGTTCGGAAGCTCCCAGACACCGGAGGAATGGTCCTCAGTGTCTCCATTGCCACTTTCCATGTGTACTTCATCTTTGCAACATCATCCCAGGTTAGAGCATCCTCTGGTCTTTTGTTCCCTGCAATCTCATCTTGCTCTGCAATTGATCACAAGCGCAAAAGATCAGATTTTTCTCCTTGGAACCAAAGAAGAACCCTAGTGGATTCAAATATGTAGACCCACACACTAACACACCTTCAGTGATCTTGTCAAGGATGTCTGGCCTGTTGGCAAGGTATCGGATCATGAAGGTGATAAGAGCAGATGTCGTCTCGTGCGCACCGATGATGATGCCCATCGCGTTGTCCACAATATCCTCCAGTGTGAGGGTGGGCGCCTTGAGAGCGTAGAATGAGCATGTAGGCGATGAAGTCAGTACTGGAAGCAGCATGACTGTCCTGCAGCAGTGATTCTTCCTCTTTGGGCAATCCTTGTGATAGCTTTCCGTATCTTCGTACTCGCAGTCATACCCTTGCTGAACCTGGTGAACGGTATCTTCACTGGAAACGATTGGACAGCCTTCCCTAGAGCGACGAAGTCGGCGGCGAGGGCTTCTTTGAGGGGGCTGCCTCTGGCCGAAGACCACCGAGCAGATGATACCAAGTGAAAGAATCCTCGCCAAAGGTAGCACCTACAGGATTGGCAACAACTCATTTAAAAGTTGAATTATTCCAGTTGTTCATAACCATTTTGGAGAACTACAATAAGTTTAGTAAAATTTGGGAGTTTCTATAACCTCCTTGAAGTTAATTTTCATCATTAAAATTCAGAACCACTATAAATCTTTTACAAATTCAGAAGCACACGGTATTAACAGTTCAGCACTCAGCTTGTCCTCTTTGTTTGCTAGCTTCAAAACGGTTATGTTGCCTCCGGCATTGTCATCATCTTCACCTCCTATGCGTATACCGTACCGCAAGTGCGTGGTAAACTGCTTGTTCCTTTGAAGGTTTGCGGAGGGTGTCACAGTCAGTAAAAACCTATGTATACGTTGTTCTAACAATTTTTATGACTAATACATACTTAAAAATAGTAAAGGTTCAAGTATAAGCCTCAGATGTCAATTATGTGTTAATGGAGAGAAAAAATACCGGTCCGTTAGATGGCCATAATGAAGATTGAATACAACCAATCAGAACATTGTAAACATTTGTTCGTTGGTTTCAGCATGGTAATTTTGATTTTCACTTAATTATCAGCCCAACTGATATAATATAAAGAGATCTATTAATCTTTATATGGCCAGCGCAATACTTCTCTTGGAAAACAGGAAGTAATAGAATCAAATTAGATTGGTGCAAGCCGCAATCATGCGGGACCACTTCACTAGCGTTTGTTAATGTTTGCTTATCAAGTCTATCGTAGTTATGTTTGTGTGCATAAGATATTTAATTGCAGTGCTAAATATGAAAATATTTAGGAGTATTTTTTCACAAACTCGTTAACTTGTATATAGTTGTGTAGTTTGTAATTTCCCATCGCTCTTAAGGATATCATTCGGAGAACAGAGTATATGTTTTGAGTCTTTGTTCATACTGTGACAGTCTTGCGACCAACCCAGTTGAGCTCGATGTGCTTCCTGACCTCCTCGTCAATCTTGCACACATATCTCCTCACCATCTCCGGACTCAGGTAGCCCTGCAGTGCGCCGCGGACCTGCTTCAGCTCGTCGCCGTCGAACGTCAGCACCGACCGCCCGACCAGGGCTCTCAGCGCACTTGTCTGTGTCAAGATGAGGCCGTCGTTGGCGAATATGAAACGGTTGGCCGCAGGCCCGGCCAGCAGCACCGTCGGCGAGCCCAGCACCGACATCTTGGACACCGGCCCGTACTTCTTGATCCGGTCTCTGAACCACTCGTCGTCGGTGTTGCTGCGGAAGGCGCGGAGGAGGGCGAAGGTTTGGCCGATGACCGGCAGTCCGAGGTTACCGGGCGGGAGGTTGTAGGACGAGTAAAACCTGTGGTGTTTGGTGAGGAGGTGGAGGAGGAGTGCAGGCACGAGGAAGGCAAGTGGTGCTGCGACCAGCAGGCAGAAAGCCATTGGAAGTTAAGACGACGGCTTCTGGTTGTTGCTGCACGAGTGGTGAGGTTGCATGTAGACTTGTATATATATATAGGCGAACTAGGAGCTGGGTCCTCTTGTCCCTTGTATCATTGGTGTGTGTGTTTGGAATACAGAAATTTCGTAGGACAACACAGAAGACCATATAGTATTTCCGATAGACTCCGGTAAAATCCCCACGTTCTACCGGGGCCTTAAGTAACCAAATAAATTATGATTGTTTGTACGATCCAAAAGCTGTGAGCAATAACTAATTCCAGCACGTGATGGACACGTGAATGTGACTTGGTGGAGCTGATAAGTGTAATTTTATGTCCAATCATGGGAATTGTAATTTTCATATTCACATTTAATTGTGGGCACGAGCAATAACTAACTCCCTCTATAAGCTGTAATATTTCATATTCACGTTTAACTGTGGGCATATCCAGAATAGTAGTATTCCTATAGGACTCTGCCCGTAGTTAGCCTCTATAAGGAGAGGCACGTTCCAGATTTGCTAGCGTTTATCTCTAGCCGGACTTAGGCCCTGTTTGGATCAGTTTCAGATTCTTAAAAACCAGCTATTACTTCTAGTTTTTAAAAACTGGTTTCTAAGCAAAAACTGATGGGTGTTTGGATCCCCTAGTTTTTAAAAGCTGATTTCATTTATGATTGGTGCTAATAGACTATTATACCCTTACATTTATTGCTCTTGAACAGCATATTAAACAGCCATGCGTGGTCTTTAATGATGGTAAATGGGTATTTGTGCCAAAAAAAACTGGCAAAAGCTGGGTATCAACAGCTTCTTGGTTTTTAAGAATCTGGGTAGGTAGATTTTAAAAACTGCCCCAAAAACTGATTTGTTTGGATCCCACCCAGTTTCCAAAAGTCAGATTCTTAAAATCTGGGTGGATCCAAACAGGCCCTTAGCTTAAATGACACCGATATAGGGCTAAGCCGGCATTTAATGGGATTAAGGGGCGTTTAAGTTCTACGGCGTATAGAAATGACGTCGGTTTTAGAGTCTACCGCAGCCTTATAAACGCTAGCCTAATTGAAATTAATGCGTCATTTATAAGTGACGGCCTAGGTTCTACTACAGTGTTTATACTGTTGAGAAATAAAAAATTTCAATGCAAATCCACACGATCAATCACCAAAGAACACCAAGACAATAATTTAGAGAGAACACCATGGAACACAGTCTTTATTAATTTCAGATATAATCTCCTTATACATAGGTTTTTTTATTTATAGTCTAAACCTCTCAGAAGTAATATTGGTATTTACCCACACCATAACCTTCTAGGTTTCATAACACTCCCTAGGCGAATACCACGTCAAGCATATGCCTTATTAAAAACTCCTCCCAAATACCCAAATGAAAAAAGGGATGGAGAAAAGAGTGGGGACTATCTTTATCCATGCATGAGGTTTTTCAATCTAGTAGTTAGTCTCTTTGTCTAAAGTTATAAGCCGTATTTTATTTTGGCACATAGACTAAGAAGATAATAAAAATAGTTAGATTACTTCTAATTATTATCTTTAAGCACTATATTCAATGCAGCCATGTAAAAAATAATAAATAAACCTACATATTTATTAAGGGTATAAAGAAAACATCACACTAATTTTGCATTATAGTATAAAATATGTTCTATATTTATAGACAAGACTATTCAAAAAATACACTATATAAACTAAGACGAAGGGTGTACTATACAACTAGATGAAGCCCCGTAAATTGTTGTGAATTAAATACCAAAAAACATCTATACGCACATAATCTAAATTTTGCACTAAATGTAACAATCATGATTCACTCAGATCATGTGAATCTAGAGGTGCTTCAGTTCCAAGCTTCTGATAAGTTTAATTAAATGAATGTTTCATTGAATTGTTATGGTATAAACACTACTATAAAAGAGGTTATACTCGACGGCTATATCACGCATTTATTCCGTATGAATCGCTCGTGATTAAACCGTCATGAGACGGTTTATACTGGCAACATGATTAATTGCCTCTTGCAGCAATCATTGACTACCGAATCTTTTCGTGGCTCTGTTGGACCGAAATAGCGACAGAGGGGGGGTGAATGGCGCTCAATTAAAAACGACCCCTCAAAAGTATCCATAATATTCTCTACTCTCCGATAGCTATTAAAGCTATAAAGAAGAAGAGTTTCGCTCACTACAAACTAGACTGACGAACGAGTAAAATCACTTCATACACCGGAGCGGTAGCTTGATAAAAAATCTTCTCGGAAGAACAGACTGAAAATTAGCTTCACTTGACAAAGCAAAGAAGGCAAACCGAAAACTAGACAGCAACAATTTTTGGCTGAATTCTACAGCAATTAGTGGCTGAAAACTGCAGTAGAAAGGTGCTGAAAACTGCAGCAATATGTGGCTGAAAACTGCACTAAAGAAGTGCTGAAAACTGCAGCAATTTATGGCTGAAAACTGCAGTAAAGAAGAGCTGAAAACTGCAGCAATTTGTGGCTGAAAACTGCACTAAAGAAGTGCTGAAAACTGCAGCAATTTATGGCTGAAAACTGCAGTAAAGAAGAACTGAAAACTGCAGCAATTTGTTGCTGAAAACTGCTGAAAACTGCAGCAATATGTGGCTGAAAACTGCACTAAAGAAGTGTTGAAAACTGCAACTTTGAGAAGATGAGACTACTGGTTTTATGCTGAAAACAGTGAGCAGTTCAAACTGAAAAACAGCACACTGTAAAAGCTAAAAAACAGCAGAAAAACAATGAAATTGACAAGTAAAAGCTTGTTCTTTTCATGCCAAAAAGAGGGAACTTGAACCAAATACCAAGAGGGCTAAAAGAACAGAGAAATCAAACTTAGAAGCAAGAAATTCAGAATTTGGACAAAAACCTGAAAAGTACAGAGGGTTGCCCAAAAACTCAAATTCCCATTTCATCTTTGATCATTTGGCTATGAAACTTTGAGGATAGGTTAGCAATAGGCTCTGGACCTCTCATGCCAAGTTTCATGCCATCTCGTGAAGGGAAACGAAAATAACACCAAACCCTAGAAATTCAGAAAAGGGCTAAATCCTGAAAACTCACAGAGCTTCCACCAAAAATCAAATTACTCCTCAATCGTTGATCCTCTGGCCATGAAATTTTGAGGGAAGCTAATTGATAGCCTCTGGACTCTCCATGCCAAATTTCAAGCCATCTCGCGGAGAGAATCAAGAACAGCCTCAAACCCTAGAAATGCAAACCATGAACAGGGGAAGTCCAAAATACAAATCTGAGATTAAATGAAGTTGGCTCTTGGGAAACTTGATCAAATGATCTTGAAGCACTATCCCAGCATTGAGCAACCCATTTTGGACCTTCCCAGCAAGAGAGAACTCAAAAATCAAAAAGTCAAGAAATCTCTCAAAAGAAGAACGAAGAACAGAGAAGTGCACAAGAAGAAACTTCAGTTTTCATTCATTTGAAGCAAATGGAATACAAAGACGTCCCAATACCGTGGACATTAGAACAAGAGGAATGATTACAAGCTCTCAATCCATCTCCAATCTCTCTCAACTCAAGAACCCTCTCACTACATGCTTGGAGTGGATGAACACAATGTACAGAGACACAGGACACAGAGGGAACACTACTCTGCCTCCTCCAACCACTCTCAACAACTAAAGCCTAAAGCCAAAGCAAACCCCAAAGCCCATTTTGACTAAAGGAAACCCTAAAAACCCTTGAAGTGCTCAAGTGGGCATGCAGCCACCACCTCATATATATAGCCCTTGGCTAACGGGTCTCCACCCCGTTACGTCCGCTAAATCCAACGGAGATCGTTCCCGCTTGTGCAGCCTCGCAAAATTCCCGATTCGCCCCTCCTGCACCTTCCGGGAAGCTTCCGCGCTCCTTGTCGTCCGCGACTCGCAACCACATCGAATCTCCGCCGCCTTCGACACATCCGACCGCTCGACTCGACACCTCCTCGTGTCTAGTCCGGTCACCTCGTGTCTCACCACGACTCCGCCCGACGCCCCGCAATACACAGACAAGAAACACATCAAATAGCACCGCTCGATACATGAAAGCGTAAATAGCATCATACTTACCACAGATGAAGTCCAAACCTGTCGAATCAAAGAAGCAGCAACCTAATCCCAATATGACGGTTTGACTAAGTCCGACCGAGCCCGATTGCGCCACGCAATGACTCGACTCAACCACTCAAACCAAACTCGACTTTCCTAAACCAATGTCAATTACTCATCATACACATGTGGTCACCTCCACCTGGTCCATCAATCTCCCCTTGATGAGTATATTGACAAACCCGAAAAAGCATAAAGTTGAGTTTGAGTTTGAAGAATCCAACATGGTCCAAAGAATGGAAATGAAACTAACGACCATGTCGACAAAAGAGCACTAGAGCTACACAAGAAAGAGCAAATGTTCTCCAAAGCTCTAACTCTAAAAAGCTCCCAAATGGCTTTTTCTTCTCTATTCTCCCTTTTGGCAATAAACACATCAAGAATGCAAAAGAGAGAATATGACATGATTTTGGATGAAATGATCAAGTTTTGATACCACTAAGCATTGAGAGCCATGAGAATTATCCATAATGACCATAAGGAATTACATCAAGCCATAGCTTAATAAAAAAGGCTATCTAGATCATGACAGGATATATATAACCTAGCTAGTACACATAGATGACGATCTGAAATGTAGTACATTTTGTGAGCAAGTCAAGTCATCAGGGAGCAAAGTCTAGCTAGAGATATCCAAGGATGATGCAGGCCATGTCAATAAGCTAAGCAGAACCAAGAAGCTAATATGGAGTCCAACTAGAGTGCTACAAGTCCGAGAATGAAACATTTGTTGAAGTACTTGGTTCTTGTTGTAGCTTAAGCAAATTGAGCACAAAAGACATATTTTCTTTTGAAATTTATGGTTGTTGCCAACCAGATTTTTGTTTTATCATGTGCTAGATCTCTAGCCTTATGCGACTACTCCAAGAGAGAAGCTTAAGAAGATAGTCTAGGTCACCCAAAACTCCCCCTAAGTTCATGCCAAGTGCAATGGCAAGCCGTCTCATAGGAAAGAATTGGTGAGATCAGTTTTTTCGCACAAAAGAGATCTTTTTGCTTTTTAACATGCTGTACTAGCTCATGCATCATCAAGAGACTAGAATAGCTCAATCTAAGGCTCAATACAGATTCAACGCTCAACTTAGCCTATTTGACATGGCATGAATCATAAAAGGATAGCTCAAGAAAGACTAGACTCAAATGTGAGTATGACAAGTTTTAATTCAAGTTTGATCCATTTTTAATTAACTTATCATGGCAAAAGCTAGTCTACATATATGAAGTCATGATAAATCTAGCAAATGAGCACAAGTCATGGCAAGGTGTAAAGCATTGTAAACATGTCATAACAGGATAATAATCAAGGCTCAATGTAGTTATATTACAATGCGAAATGCTGAAATGCAAGAAAATCCAGCTCCCTCTCAACATGTGATGCAACTTTTAGTTCAAGTTGAGTTAAGTCAATATTAAGCTCCAGAAGCTCCCAAATGAACCCCCCTGAACCAAAGCAATAAGAATCGAGAAGCTGGCAAAGAAAATAGAAAGGCAGTCCTTAAAGCATAGAAAAGATATAGAGGCAACTATGACTCAGACTGACTCTCACCTACCCCATATGACTCTAGGACTATTAGTCCGGTAATCTACCTCACTAGGGAGCAAACACGTACCCTGTCTACCCAAGGGTGGCCCGACCCTTGCTAGAACCTAAAAGCAGTGAGTGGGCTCAACCTAGTGAGAGAAGAGAGGCGGCTAATAGAGTAGGATCCTAGGACACAAGATGAGAGTAAGACGTCTAAGCACTAGACAAGAGAAACACTCTAACCTATGCTGGAAGGACTAACCTAATGCACCCCGAATACAATGCAACAGAATGGAGTAAGAGCATAATCAATATAGTAAAGCAAGAAAGCACAAACTCCCTCACAAGCACAGACATAAGGACAAACCACCCCAAGCTCTCTCGCAGAGCTGAAAACCTAGAGCTATCCAATGGCTTAGTAAAGATATCAGCCAACTGGTGGTCACTCTCCACAAACTGAAGCATAATGTCACCCTTCTCTACATGATCTCTAAGGAAGTGATAGCGTATATCAATATGATTGGTCCGGAAGTGCTGCACGGGTTCTTAGCAATGTTAATCGCAGAAGTGTTATCACAAAAGAGTGGAACATCGCTCGATAACTAACCCAAAGTCCCGCAGGTCGAGACCATCCAAAGCACTCCGCCGCAGCAACGCACTCGGCCTCTGCGGTGGATCAGGCAACACCGATCGCTTCCTCAAAGACCAGAGACGAGAGAAGTGCCAATGAATTGGCAGTGTGAAGTGCTCTTCCTATCTATCCTACAGCCAGCAAAGTCTGCATCCGAGAAGGCTCTCAAGGAAAGACAGGAAGAAGAAGAGTACCAGATACCATAGTCAATGGTAGCTCAAAGGTACCAAAGAATGCGCTTCACCGCCTGGCGGTGAGATACGCGAGGAGAAGCCTAAAACCGAGCACAAAGACACACAGCGAAGTGTATGTCCGGTCTCGAGGCGTTGAGGTACAAGAGGAGCCGATCATACTCCTACACTCCTTCGATCAATCGCTCGCCATCCTCATCGGGTCGAGTGAAGCCGAGGTAGCCATCGAGTGGACACCGCTTACCATCACTCATATCGAAGCACTTCAGGAGGTCTCGAGTGTACTTACCTTGATGCAAGAAGGTACTCTCCGGAGTCTGCTTGATTTGGAAGCCAAGGAAGAAGCTTAACTCGCCCATCATGCTCATCTCAAACTCCGAGCTCATGACATCGAAAAACTAGGAAACGAGAGCATGTGAGGAGCCGCCAAAGATGATGTCATCCACATAAATTTGGACGAGCAACAGATTAGTGCCATGTCGGTGGATGAACAAGGTCTTGTCTACTTTACCCATCTCAAAACCATGACTCAACAGGTAGGACTTAAGTCTCTCATACCAAGCTCTCGGGGCCTGCTTAAGTCCATATAAAGCTTTGGAAAGCTTGAAGACATGGTTAGAGTATTTGAGGTTCTCAAAACCAGGAGGCTGTCTCACATAGACTTCTTCCTCAATGAAGCCATTAAGGAAGGCACACTTGACATCCATCTGGTAAAGCTTGAAACCCTTAGAAGTGCAAAGGCAAGTGGATTCTAATGGCCTCAAGTCTAGCCACAGGGCAAAGGTCTCTCAAATCTGCACCCTCAACCTGGGAGAACCCCGAGCTACCGCCTAGCCTTGTTTCAACAACCACCCCATCCTCACTGCTTGTTCTTGAACACCCACTTAGTCCCAATGACATTGTGACTCGCTGGGCTCGACAAGCGACTGCACCTTGTTTCTCTCGAAATTTTCTAGCTCCTCATGCATGGCATTGACCCAAGACTCGTGGGAAAGAGCATGAGAAACATCTTTGGGCTCGAATGAGGCGATAAAGGCAGAATAGAGACAGAATTGAGACATGCCAGATTTTGAACGAGTGACTCGCCAAAGAGGTCTCCAATAATCTGCTCAGAAGGATGGTCTTTTGAATGTGTCTAGAAGGTCCAGGATGAGATGAAGAGATGGCCTCTACCTCATGAGTCGACGAGGTAGGAACAGAGCCACTAGCTCCGTAAGAGGCGTAAGGCATGGTCGATCGCCTCGAGGTGCAAGTGGAAGAAGGCACCTCAAGGGGTGGATGAGGGACTGGATCGGGTAGACAACCCTCATCTCCATCGTCCTCATCATCCATGAAGATGGGCTGCATCGCTCTAAAGAACTCGATATATCGGGCCTAGTCCTGACCGCCTCATCGAAGGTCACTTCACAGTCTCTACCAACTTACTAGATTCGCGGTTCCAAACCCGATAAGCCCGCTGAAGAAGACGAGTAACCTAGAAAGATACCATCACAAGAACGTGACTCGAACTTATCTAGGTTCCTGACTTCAAAATAAAGCACTTGCAACCAAACACACGAAAGTGAGAGACACCGGCTTTCGCCATATCTCGCTTCATAAGAAGTGCGGTGCAAGTGTGCCCAAGAAAACTCGATTAGAAACATGGCACGCGGTGGCTATCGCCTCACCCAAAACTTCCGCAGTGTAGAGTACTCATCAAGCATCGCCCCGCCCATCTCGACCAAGGTACGATTCTTCCTCTCCACAACGCCATTTTTTGTGGGACATGCGAAGAAGAGAACGGTGCTCTACACTGCCTCATCGCAGAACCTCTCAAAGTAGGAATTCTTGAACTCCGCCGTTGTCACCGCGGATCGCTCGTAAGGCACCCGGAGCTCAATAGAAAGCCTACTGAAAAGACCTCGAAATGGGTAAACGCCTCATCCTTCGAGGCGAAGAAAACACCCAAGAGAACCTCGAATAGTCATCGACACGACAAGAACATACCACTTCCTCCCGCCGATCGCACTCGAGCGGTCCAATAGTGTCCATATGGAGCAATGTCTGCTGCATCGGTCATAGTAATCGTGACCGGAGGGTGAGAAGCGGCAACCATCTTGCCGTGGCGGCATGGAGCACAAACAAGATCTTTGACCATTTTGAGTTTCGCAAACCACGAATGAGATCGTGGCCGCTAACTCGGCTCAAATGGTCAAAACCGATATGACCAAGTCTCCTATGCCAAAAGTCGATCGCGGACTCAAGCAACCAAACACCGAGAGGATCACCAGAAGACTTAGAAAATCAGCACGAAAGATCCTCCCATAACGTGAAATCCCGCAAACTAGACTACCCGAAGAATCAAGAATTTTGCAAGCGTTTTTCTTAAAGCTCACCTCATAACCGTCATCGGTAAGCTGAGAAACCGAAAGCAAATTATATCGCAGCTTACTAACCAAGGCAACATCTCTCAACAGAAAAGAATCATTAACGCGCACTGTACCTTTGGTGATGACGCGCCCAGACGAAGCGTCTCCGAAGGTGATCGTCTCATCACCTGGAGCACGGGCTAGGGAAGAGAACCAACGGGAGTCTCCGGTCATGTGTCATGAACATCCGGAGTCTACAAGCCAAACCTCTCCCTTCCCAGCCCGGCGAGCCTGAGTCAACAAGAGAGTAAAGTCTCAGTACTGGGGTAAATCAAGAGTGATTTTGGCACCCAATACTGAACAACACGTCGAGCAGATGAAGTAGTCAAGCACAACTGACCTCTATCTACCGTACGCTCTCTATCACTTAGAAAAGTAGATGGTCTACGAGTAGACCTGGAGCTGTTGCTGGGTCCGACTGCTACAGGGAAGCGAGTCGGAGCCCCAACAACACGTTGATCACACGCGGGTAGTCGTCTCGACGGGAAACGAGATGTACCTCGTGACGGCGGAAGTCATGACCAAGAGCAGCATGAGGACGAAACCAAAAGACTCGAAAAACCAAGTCCTCGATGCTGCCCAAACCCATCAAGAAAGACAGTCCTAGACCTCGATCGACCTTAGGTGTACTTAGGTCCGGGTGACCTCGAATACGCCTAAGTGCCTCAAGACGGTATCTACGCGCAACTCGGCGCGCTGAAGCATCGACGATCGGTGTCCATCCTTCTAACAGAAGGTGCAGTGATACTTCACCCTCGAGAGGTAGAAGTAGCACGGTCAAGCTCGCCGAGATGCCGGCAGCAAGTGCACTCACCTTGCCGTCGTGAATCTCTAACATAGCCCGTTGACTTAAATTGGACTTTCTGGTCCTAGGCTCGGTCTCGATCACACCGGTGCTATGGGTCCGAGCACGGCAGTGGATGCTTCCTCCTATCCTCATCATATCCTAGACCCCGATTAAATCTGCAAATCTTGGACTGGTCTAGAATAAGATTGCTTCTTCTTGCCGCTTACAAATCTCTCGAGAGTGTTCATAAGATATTGACACTCCCGAAAGAGAGAGGTGCAAGAAGAGCAGGAGAAGAGGAAACATCGAGGGTAAGGGAGCAGAAGAAGAACCAACAGAGAGGAGAGAATGGCTTGTGCACGCACAACTCTGACTCTCGACGGGACAGTCCTACTACTAGCGCTTTGGTTCACGCCGCTAAGCGCCTCAACCTTACCTTGGGCTTCATCCCCTTCTCAAGAATCACATTACAAGTGATGGTTACTTCTCTAGTAGGTCTTTAGTTATCTTCACACATTTTTCATCTAATGCAATCAAGTCAATTTTTAGTTTTTCACAATTTTTGCATGGTGAGCTAACAGGTCCTTAGAAGCATAATTAGCCGTTTCTTATTGTGGTCAATCATTTCTTGAAACTGCTGGAAACAGATTCAAGTTCAGCAGCTTAATTTAGGACAATTTGAACATGAAGCACCGCTCAAGCAACCAAGAATACAACTCAGATATTTTATGATCTGCCTGCTTTAGGTTCATCTTCAAGTTATTGCAGTTTTCACAAGACTCTGGCAGATCTAATAAAGATGGTGTAAAGACCTCTAAACGCATTGTCCTTATCCTCACATGAGGTGCAAGCAATAGTCTCAACAGGAGTAGATGAAGTAGAAGCAATCCTACTCATTTCTAATTCAGCCAAAAGACTAAGATTCTCCACCTTAACAATATCAAGTTCAGATGACAAACTATCATGCGAGGTCCTTAACTTCTCCATATCACCCAACAAAGCAGAGCATGTATCACAATCATCACTAGAGGGAGCAGATGTAAGAGCAATAATCTCTTGTGATAATCTATCTATTTCCTTCTCTAACTCAAGACACTTAGTCTTAGCTCTAGCATGAAATCCACCTAGCTTAAGAAAAGCATGATTGAGCTGGTCGTAGGTGGGGCATACCTCGTCCGAGTCGGAGTACACTCGCTGTCGCTCGATTCGCCCTCGAGGCCATGAAGCACATGCCGAGAAGTCGCCGCCGCTCTTGGGGTCTTGGTCACCCGTCTCGCCGTCGCCGCTCCATCCCTCCACCTCGCTGAGGTCGAGGTCGTCGAAGGCCGTGAGGACGCGGTGAAACAACTTCTTGGCCTTCCCGAAGTTGTGGAACTTCTTCTTACCTTGAGGGTGCGCTGGAGTCTTCTTGTTGCGGTTCTTATCGGTGTAGTCGTTCTTGCCCGAACCGCTATAGTCAGCTTTGCCCTTCTCCAATTTGGGGCAGTTTGCCCGAATGTGGTTTGGGCCACCACACTCGAAGCAAATCACGAGTCCTCCCCTCTTTCTGTCTCTCCTTCTCTTGTAAGCATGGGAAAACTTTCGAGCTAGGAGGGCCAGTTGCTCATCCTCGAGCTGCTCTAACTGATCATCAGTTACATCACATAGAGCAGCAAGGGAGAAACCACAGAGCGAATCAGAAGAATGACCAGAAGCCGAGGTGAGATCGGTGACTAAAGCCATCGACTGCGACTTCGACTTACGAGAGACAATGTCGATCTCGTGCGTCTTGAGGCGCGAGTACAGCGCGTCAAGCGTCAAAGTCGAGAGGTCCGTGGTGTCCTTGATGGTAGCCACCTTCATCTCCCAAACACGAAGGTCAAGTGCAGCGAGCATCTGACGAGCGTTGTCCGAGTCGGGGTATGTGAGACCGACCGCTCGGAGGTTGCTCAAGATCTTGTGAAAACGCGCAAATCACTCATCAAGGGACTCGCCAGTGAGCATTTCAAACTTGTTGTAATCTCGCTGAACTGGTTCTCGCCGCACCGCCTTAATCGGGTGGTGCCTCATGGTATGCATCGAGGGTCTTCCGATATCGGCGGACGAAAATGAGAAATGCGGTCAAACTCGCACGACTCGTGCCTTGAATAATGATGTTTCGCCTTAGTATTTGCCTCAACATCATGCATATTCCCAGCATTGATGTTCTCATTGGCGGAACAAGAAACCGACCTTGACCTTGCGCCGATGGCGCCGATGTATGTCTCCATTCGGCTCTTCCGGAAGGGTAATCGATGCCATCGAAAACAGGTGGCTTGGTCGAGTACTTGTCCGTCGCCATGGCTCTTGAGACCGGTTAAGATATATGAATTAGAGCTAACCGCTCGATACCAATTGTTGGACCAAAATGGCAACAGAGGGGTGAATGGCGCCAATTAAAAACAACCCTCAAAAGTATCCACAATATTCTCTACTCCGATAGCTATTAAAGCTATAAAGAAGAAGAGTTTCACTCACTAAAAACCAGACTGACGAACGAGTAAAATCACATCATAAACCGGAGCGGCAGCTTGATAAAAATTCTTTTCGGAAGAATAGACTGAAAATTAGCTTCACTTGACAAAGCAAAGAAGGCAAACTAAAAACAGGATAGCAGCAATTTTTGGTTGAATTCTGCAGCAATTAGTGGCTGAAAACTGCAGTAAAAAGGTGCTGAAAACTACAGCAATATGTGGCTGAAAACTGCACTAAAGAAGTGTTGAAAACTGCAGCAATTTATGGCTGAAAACTGCAGTAAAGAAGAGCTGAAAACTGCAGCAATTTGTGGCTGAAAACTGCACTAAAGAAGTGCTGAAAACTGCAGCAATTTATGGCTGAAAACTGCAGTAAACAAGAACTGAAAACTGCAGCAATTTGTTGCTGAAAACTGCTGAAAACTGCAGCAATATGTGGCTGAAAACTGCACTAAAGAAGTGTTGAAAACTGCAGCTTTGAGACGATGAGACTACTGGTTTTATGCTGAAAACAGTGAGCAGTTCAAACTGAAAAACAGCACACTGTAAAAGCAAAAAACAGCAGAAAAACAATGAAATTGACAAGTAAAAGCTTGTTATTTTCATGCCAAAAAGAGAGAACTTGAACCAAATACCAAGAGGGCTAAAAGAAACAGAGAAATCAAACTTAGAAGCAAGAAATTCAGAATTTGGACAAAAACCTGAAAAGTACAGAGGGTTGCCCAAAAACTCAAATTCTCATTTCATCTTTGATCATTTGGCTATGAAACTTTGAGGATAGGTTAGCAATAGGCTCTGGACCTCTCATGCCAAGTTTCATGCCATCTCGTGAAGGGAAACGAAAATAACACCAAACCCTAGAAATTCGAAAGGGCTAAATCCTGAAAACTCACAGAGCTTCCACCAAAAATCAAATTACTCCTCAATCGTTGATCCTCTGGCCATGAAATTTTGAGGGAATCTAACTGATAGCCTCTGGACTCTCCATGCCAAATTTCAAGCCATCTCGCGGAGAGAATCAAGAACAGCCTCAAACCCTAGAAATGCAAACCATGAACAGGAGAAGTCCAAAATACAAATCTGAGATTAAATGAAGTTGGCTCTTGGGAAACTTGATCAAATGATCTTGAAGCACTATCCCATCATTGAGCAACCCATTTTGGACCTTCCCAGCAAGAGAGAACTCGAAAATCAAAAAGTCAAGAAATCTCTCAAAAGAAGAACGAAGAATAGAGAAGTGCACGAGAAGAAACTTCAGTTTTCATTCATTTGAAGCAAATGGAATACAAAGACGTCCCGATACCGTGGACATTAGAACAAGAGGAATGATTACAAACTCTCAATCCATCTCCAATCTCTCTCAACTCAAGAACCCTCTCACTACATGCTTGGAGTGGATGAACACAACGTACAGAGACACAGGACACAGAGGGAACACTACTCTGCCTACTCCAACCACTCTCAACAACTAAAGCCTAAAGCCAAAGCAAACCCCAAAGCCCATTTTGACTAAAGGAAACCCTAAAAACCCTTGAAGTGCTCAATTGGGCATGCATCCACCACCTCATATATATAGCCCTTGGCTAATGGGTCTCCACCCCGTTACGCCCGCTAAATCCAACGGAGACCGCTCCCGCCAGCAGCCTCGCAAAATTCCCGATTCGCCTCCTACACCTTCCGGAAGCTTCGCGCTCCTTGTCGCCCGCGACTGCAACCACATCGAATCTCCGCCGCCTTCGACACATGCGACCGCTCGACCTCGACACCTCCTCGTGTCTAGTCCGGTCACCGTGTCTTACCACGACTACGCCTCGACGCCCTGCACACACTGCACAAGAAACACATCAAATAGCACCGCTCGATACATGAAAGCGTAAATAGCATCATACTTACCACAGATGAAGTCCAAACCTGTCGAATCAAAGAAACAGCAACCTAACCCCAATACGACCAAGTTTGACCAAGTCCGACCGATCCCGATTGCGCCACGCAACGACTCGACTCCGAACCACTCAAACCAAACTCGACTTTCCTAAACCAATGTCAATTACTCATCATACACATGTGGTCACCTCCACATGGTCCATCAATCTCCCCCTTGATGAGTATATTGACAAACCCAGAAAAAGCATGAAGTTGAGTTTGAGTTTGAAGAATCCAACATGGTCCAAAGAATGGAAATGAAACTAACGACCATGTCGACAAAAGAGCACTAGAGCTACACAAGAAAGAGCAAATGTTCTCCAAAGCTCTAACTCCAAAAAGCTCCCAAATGGCTTTTTCTTCTCTATTATCCCCCTTTTGGCAATAAACACATCAAAAAATGCAAAAGAGAGAATATGACATGATTTTGGATGAAATGACTATAGTTTTGATACCACTAAGCATTGAGAGCCATGAGAATTATCCATAATGACCATAAGGAATTACATCAAGCCATAACTTAATCAAATTCTAAAAATAAAATCCCCAAACCTCTCCTCCGGCCACACGTGGACGGCGAGATGCCGCCACGCCTCCCCATCCCACCGCCGCTCCATCCCGCCTACCTCCCGATGGCCGCCACGCCGCCCCTTCACTTGCATCCACCTGTCCGCTCTCTCTCTCTTACCACACGCCCGCTTTCCCGCCTCTCTCGCTCTGCCCCACGCCCTTCATGCGCCGCACGCGCCGCGCCCACCTCTCTCCGCCTCTCCGCGCCCGCCGCCACCTTCCACTCCCGCAACGGCGCCGCCATTATCGCACAGCAGCTAGCTCGCCGCCGCCGCCGCCCCTATAAAGGCCCCGAGACCTCCTCCTCACTCCGCCACTCGCCCCACCTCTCGCTCTCTCCCGAGCTCTCTAGCGCCACCGCCATCGTGCCCCTTCCCTTCGAGCTCCGGCCGCGACGACGAGCAACGCCATCGAGCTGCCCGTCGCCGAGCCCCGCTGTCGCCTCGTGAGCCTCGCCGCATCCGGCGCCGCTCGGCCACCCACGGCCGTGCTTCCCTTCACCACCGAGCGCAACCCCGCCGCCGCCGGCGCCCACCGCCTCTTCCTCACCGCTGGCCCTTTCCCGACCGCCTCGGTAAGAAGCTGCCACCACCGAATCCCCGAGCGCCTCCCTGCTCCCGCTCGCCACCGGCAGCTGCGGCCGCTGATCGCGGCGAGCCGCCGCCTCGAGCTGCCCTCGCCGGTGCCACCTTGGGCTTGCGTGGCGGCCGTGTGGCGCCGTGTCGCGCACGCCGGCGCCATTCGCCACCTCTCTCCCCGCCGCCACCCGTGCGCCATGCCACCTCGGGCGCCTTTCCTCGCCGTGAGCCGGTCCATGGACCAAGGGCCCACTTGTCGACCTCTCCCCTCTTTTCCCGTTCAAAATAATTCGCCGAAAAAGAAATTCCAGGGCTGACGCAATGCTGACGCCATAAACCCTTTTTCAGTAGAAAAATAATTTCAGAAAATCTCTTTTCTATTTTCTCTATTTTCAAACTTCCTGAGCCCGTTCTCCTTCGCCCTAACTCCGATTTGGCTCATTCAAATTTCTAAATTCATCAAAAATTCTCCTCTATCCATTTCTGGCCTCAATTCAAATATTTGAAGTCAATTTGAATTTATTTGAATTTAGTGGGTTATTTTCACGTGTAGACTTCGACGATTCGGGAAAATTTTTCGACGAAGATTCAAACCAAGTTGAAGAGCAAGGCAAGTCACACTCCTTGATCAAGTTGATCCTAGTTTTCAAAATAAAATTATGTTGATTTAAATTATATTGCATGCACATTTGTATTCAACGTATTTCAATTCAGTTTTAAATTTAGTTATTGCCTACTTGTTAATTCCTCCATTGAATTTGAATTCCTCAATACCTTGTCACCCTAGAATCCAACTCTAGTTAATACATTAGTGTTTGCTAGAGAGTTTAATCAAATGCTTAGCCCTGCATAGTCATATAATTTTGTTTTGGGTATCTTTCACATAAAACGACGAACCTTTTCACATAAAATGATATACTTTTGATATGTACTCTTGACTTTGGTGAGTCAAGGAGGTTTATGAATTATTTTGAAAACAAAATATCAAACTTGGTTTAGACTTAGTCAATTGGTTAGATTGGTGGGTGCAGCATGCCCCGTTGGTTGGAGCCAGTGGTTGATTGTGGTGCACGGGGGTATGTGGGTGGGCCTAAGTCAGATTAAGGACCGGTCTGTGAGCTACTATTGCAAAGCCCTAATCGTACTACCACATGGCTGGTATGGGACAGCCCTAGCTGAATAATTTGCGAAGTCCCAACCTGAGTCAAGTTGTAGGTTGAAAGTGAGCGTGGTTGGTGCCATGTGAAGTCTCACTTGGGCGAGCGTGGTTAAGCCATGAGAAGTCTCGTCTAGGCTCAAGAGGGGGTCCCGGTCTGGTGGATTCCTTACTGGGGTGAAACCTTAGGGTTGGCTCGACCAGATTGAAAGCTTTGCATTGTAAAGGCCTTGTCACGACTCCCCGCCGCACACCTAAGGAAGTGTGTAACTCGCGTGGCAAAACGGGATGATCGTGTCTTGTGAGTAAAGTTGTACAACCTCTGCAGAGTGTATAATCTATCCTGGATAGCCGTGCCCACGGTCATGGGCATGCTGAGTAAAAGTTTTTCATGGATTAGATTTTGTTTTTCAAAAATATTTTTGAAAACCTTGTGGATGGATGGAATCCACGAGAGATGAAAACCTTGCGGATGGATGGAATCCGTGAGAGATTGAAACCTGGTGGATGGTTGGAGTTCATCAGAGTTGCGCAGTGAAAGCGTGTGGATGGATGGAATCCATACGTGATCTTTGGAAAAGATGGTCCGGTGGGATGCCCGTGGATAGGTTGGTGTTTGGTCGAACACCGACGGTATTACTTTCTACTACAAGTATTGTTTTTACTTATCGTATTAAATTCAGCAATTTCAATCTACTTATTGTATTTTTAAATGCGGTTTTATGCAAACTAACTCGTAAGCCTTCCATTGAAGCCTTTATCATTATGGTGCATTTTCCGTGACTTATGGAGTACAAGTTTGTACTCACCTTGCTTTTTCCACACAGAGAAGGAAGACGTCAACTACGGTGAAGATCGGACGAATAGGCCGCATCTTCATCGTTCGCTTGTCTGTAAGGTGCTTGGGCTTCGCTATTTATCAGTTTGCTTCCGTAGTTCTTTTCTTTATTTATATTTGCCAATGGGCGTTGATGTAAGACTTGGCCATAAGGCCGTACCCTTTGTGTAATATAATCAGTCATTTGAGCTTGGTATTTATCTTTGTTGTACTGTGTGCACTAGCTGATCCTGGACTAGTGCGATTTACACAGAGGATCCAAGAGTCGTTACTCCAGGTTCCGACAACGGTGTACAAGTAGACACCGGTTTCATAAAGATCCAGGTGGACATGATTAATGATATTTTTAAGACCGTCCCTCTTGAGAAGCCCCCAAACAATGAGATTAAGACATTAGGGGATGTCGTCCACACATTCATTCAGTGGCCCAAGAGGGACATCGCCCTCGACTTGCCCGTGCCACAATCTCCACATCCAGTGGCCCAAGAGGAACGTCACCTGGACCTGTCACATCGGCTCCGGTGGCTCCACCTCCACCTCCAAATCCAGGTGAAGTCGTTGCATCGGCTCCGCCGAGACGCCACCAAAACGATTCAAGCGAGGCTCCAAGGCCTCCAAGGCTCATGCGAAGAAAATTAAGCCGCGTCCCGAGCCATGGAAGTCCATTCTAGGAGTGTCGTTGGTGCCCGAGTCATAATTACCCCAACTTGGTTTGGTTTGCAATACATTGCATGCCTGATACATGGAGAAGTCCAACATGAAGCCAAACCGGCAGAGTGCATTCACTCTGAAATATAAGGAGACACATTTCCTCCACGACTCGGGCTACATCGTCGTGACATTCGAAGACTTATTCTTACTATTCAATCTCGACGAACTCGACGCCTCACTTCTACGATGCTGGACACTGTAAGTGTACTGTACAATGAAGTTCTACATTCAGTTATACATATAAATGTCATTACTCTTTCTTTATGTATAGATACATGATGCAACAAGTCCGGCGATCATGACAACTGGTGGGTTTCCTCCTCACTTGGTCTCCGAGCAATCTATCAACCAAGATGCATCCTTCGTGCAAGGTTACATAACGAGGGGATTGATTGCTCACAGTGACAAGGAGTACATCATGGTACCCTTCAACCAAGGGTAAGTACTTTTCACTAGTTGCCACACATATGTTTCATTTGTACTT
>JAYEVI010000228.1:0-96369 GCA_036346575.1 Dendrocalamus sinicus
AGGTGAGTTTGGTAGGAGTGACGCTGACCTTGGGTACTTGGCGCCGAGGATGTCCTTCTGGCCGTACTTCCTCCAGCTGAAGCCGTCGTCGAGGGGGCGATGTCCTGCACGAGCTCACCCTCACCTGCGTGCTCCATTTGGGTATCTTCGTCCTACATTGCCTATGGTTATGCTCGTGAGAGATCACAGCGATAAAAATTAATAGATTAATAAATGATAGTTAGAAAGAAAATATTTAAATGATATTTATCAACTCCTGAAAATTATATACGGTAGAAATTTTTTCTATTATGTTATACTCTATACCTCTTCTCGTTGAGCAGACCGCTGGATCAAATCAGACGTTGTAACCTGACTCTCTGACGACATCTCCGGGGACATGAAGGGGATACGGTTTCCGCTCCGCAAGCGTAGAGGATCGAGAATGGTGGCAACATGGGCCCTAACCCCTGCACGCCCCTCGGCCTTGGCGGTGATCTGCTCCTGCCTAGGCAGCAGCTGCGAGTGCGCGCTCTGAGCGCACGTGTGGTTCCCCTGGTACTGAACGTCGAAGAGCAGCGGGTCGCCGTCCGTGCGCTGCACCTGCTTGGTGGCGGGCACCCCGCGAGTTCCGGTGCGTGCACCGGTAGTAACTTCTGCGAGATAGTTCAATGTAACAAGATAGAGCTCGGGTCAGCCTATCTGGTGCAGAGCGCGCGCCCTAAAAGAATGTGCCTTTGAGGTGAGTTTGGTACGAGTGACGCTGACCTTGGGTACTTGGCGCCGAGGACGTCCTTCTGGCCGTACTTCCTCCAGCTGAAGCCGTCGTCGAGGGCCGACGTCTTGCTCCGAGCTCACCCTCACCTGCGTGCTCCATTTGGGTATCTTCGTCCTACATTGCCTATGGTTATGCTCGTGAGGAGATCACAGCGATAAAAATTAAATATGGTAGTTCAATTCGTTATTGTGGTTAGATAGAAGAAGGACAAATCCATACCTGCGGTGAACAAGTTTGTTTGCATATCCCCTGTAATCCTTCTGAAGAACTCGATGCTGTTCATTTGACTCGCCCTCCATGATCTCGCATTGTTTTTGCAGAGTCATGCGTTCTTCCTCTTGCGTTCCGCTACTCTCATCATCCTTACCACCAAACATCCGATCTACACACTGTATTTGTATGTTGACGTTAGGACGTCCCGGATGCATCATAATGGCTTCACTCAATGCCGACTCTGCAGACCTTCTATCAGGATCTTCAGCACTGGCGCCCCAATTTTGCAGAGATCTCTTTAAGGCCTGTCAAGTGCTCGATGCCGACAGGTATAGTAGTACTGTATCGATCCGCTCCCTGGGCATTGAAACCTAGCTTGAGCTTCCGGAGATTAGGCATTGCACCTGCCTCAAATTTCAGCCAAGCGACACTACACCTGAACTTGAAGTACTTGAGAACCGAGAATCCTGCCTTGTCAAAGACAACCCTTTCTGCAGGCTTTGTGTGCACATACAGCGACAGAACAGTCAGTGCAGGCAATCCTCTGAGAACATCAACATCACTCCTCGCTAGTTCCCTAACTCCAATCTTTAAAATGCAGAGCTTGACGAGATGTCCAATCCACGTGGGGAGGGTGGAGAAGATGCAAATGCGAAGCGACAACTCAAGCCTCTGAAGAAGGGCCGGGGGAGAGGACACGCTGCTTAAACCATCACCGGAAATGCTCATGCTCCTAGCAGCAGCAACATCCAGAATATTTACATGAGAGTCGTCACCTGCAGGCACCAGAGTTAAAGACTTGAGGTTACTGAGTTTCCCTAGAATTGAGCCTAGGCATTGTATGTTATCTTTCAGATTGTCAGGCTGTATGGTACAACAGGTGAGCTGAAGATCCCGGAGATTGGTCAGCTCGCCAAGGTTCTGCACATTCTCTATTGAGTTACCACTGAGATCGAAATATCCTAGTGTGCGAAGCGGTGTCATGTGGTCAATCCCATTGGGAAAGTTTGTCTTAGCAGGAAGATAGAGGTGCAGCAAGCCCGGAAAATGAACGATATCTGACGGAATCGCACTTGCTCTTGCATCTATTTTCAGTGTCTCCAAATACTGCAGACCTCGCATCTGTGTTCGTAATTCTAGGGTGACATTACATGTGATCTGCAAATATCTCAGTCGAAAAAGTTCTGAAATTCTAGTGATATCGAAATTGATGCTATCCTCATCACCCCAAAAATGTAGGATTAGAACTTGAAGAAGCCGAAACTCAACAACGGAAGGCAGACACTTGAAGACCCCAAAATATGCAAGTGTTCGAACTTGTGATAGTCTCATATTTGTTGGTGGCGTTGCATCTTCTGTATTACCAAAGTGAAGAGACAGTCGACGAACCTTGTCAGCATATCTTGTAGTTGTCTGAGAATGATCTATAGCAATGACAAAATTCTCTTCTATAGACTTGTATGTAATAAGCTTGAGTACCATGTGGTGCACAACGCAGGACAAAACCTCATCGTTATCATTGATATGTACAGGTTGGATTATTCTCCGACTAACAAGCTCATCAAAGTAGCTCCCAAAAATTTCTTCCTTGTCTTGCTCTTCTGTTGAACAGAGAAACCGTCAGCTATCCACTGCTTAACCAAATCATCCTTCCAAATTATGTTGTCCTCTTCATATATACCAAGATATAGCGTGCATGCCTTCAAATGAGAAGGAAGATTGTGGTAGCTAAGGTTGAGTACTTGTTTCATCCCTTCCAAAGTAGTATTTGTCCTCAAACCATAACCTAAGGATTTATTTACATAATCCCATTGCTCTAGTTTGACTATCTGGCTTGCTAAAAGGCTGGCAATAGTAACAGTTGCTAGTGGCACACCACCACATTTTCTTATGATATTGTTTGAAACTTCACTGAGTTCTGGAGGACATTCGTGTTGAGGCCAAACACTGTATTGAAAAATAACTTTCTTGAATCATCATCACCGAGTGGTTTCATCATAAAGACATACTTAGATTCATAACCACAGCATTTCTGAGCTACATCCTCAATTTCTGTCGTTATTAGTATTCTACTACAACTGTTGTCATCCGGCAAAGCACAATTAAGAATATCCCAAGTTGATGTAGCCCATATATCATCAACTACGATCAAGTACCTGAAATATTTTGCATAGTTAAAAACCTAATATCAAGGAAATTTTACCATCCTTGAGGGGAAGAGGTACCAAATTTGAGCCGTTGATCACCTTGATCGAGCGGCTGAGATTTGGCAATACCTAGTGGTACCGGCGAGGTACCAAGAGGTACAAGGTACCAAGAGGTATCAAATTTTGAGCCGTTGATCACTGATTGAGCGGCTGGATCTAATTTGGTACCTCTTGGTACCTGTACCTCTTGGTACCTCCTCAAGGATAGGAAAACTGCTCTAATATCAAATATCACATTAAAAATCATAGGTAAGATAATTTTATTCCTTTAAAGAAAAGGCAAGAAAGAATAAAGTGTTTGTACAAAATGTGTAAGAAAAACATTAGTTTTTAAGATATAAAAGAACAAGACAATTCTAGTTTAACTTCACATTATACGAGGACTAAGCGCTACTTCGTTATGAATAGTGGAAAGCAGCAGCGACCGAGCGTCGTCATCATACCACCGAGTGTAGGCGGTGGACGATCCTTGTAGGAATCAGAGCCTCTGGTAGCGAGCGGCTTTATCATCACTTCATCGGCGGCCTTATCGGTTGTCGGGGCAATACAACGGCGTAGGCTCGTCGGAGGAATAGGAAAAGCGGCGGTGACATCGCGAGAGGAAGCGAGGCGAAGACCACGCATGTGGATGCGCATGTGAGACACGAAGTCGGTGTAATTAACACCATCAAAGACCACCGGCAGCGAGGAGAAGCGGTGCCCATTGGTAGGCGGCGCGGGCGGCGCGGCGACCAAGACAACGAAGTCTAACAGCGGCCCGGGCGGCGCGGTTAGAACGGCGTTTTTCTTTTTTACAAACCCTAAAACTTAACGGGCCTCGGCCGTTAACACACGCACACACCGAGAAGCGCGCGGCGCAAGAGGAGGGAGCGGCGGGCGGCGATGGTGGCGGCAGCGCGAGGCGGCGGCGGCAGCGGCGGCGGCGAGCGCGGCGGGGCAGCGTCGAAGCGGCTTCGCGGTAGCGCGCAGCAAAGGCAGGAGGCGGCGGCGTCGAGCGTGAGCGCAGCCGGGAAGCGGCCGATGGCGTCGAGGAAGCGGGCGGTGGCGCGCGAGAAACAGCAGCGAGGAGTGGCGGCGTCGGGCGGCGACGCGGCAACCACGGAAGCGGCAGCGCGTCAGGCGCGGAGCGGCGGGAGGAAGCGGCCGGGCGTCGAGGCGCGCGAAGCGGCGTCGGGCCGAGGGCGCGGCAGGCTGGCGCGGCCGCGAAAGTCGACGGTAGATCCAATCGGTGAAACGAGCACGGCCCTAGGTATGACAAACCCTAGGCTCGATACCATGTTATGAATAGTGCTTGTATTCATATGAGGCCAATGGGCGGTATATATACACAAAGTACAGGTGGTAAATATGCAAAGAACCCCTCATAACAATGGGGAATAACAAACTATACATATATCTCTAACACTTACAATCATTATCACCCTTAAAATAACATCTAACTAATCAGGATATCAACCACCATGCACTAAGACGAAGCAATACCATGTTTTATGACGCAATCACACTAAGGACCTGCTCACAAGATCTAGAAAACTTCCCACCTTCGCCGAAAAAATGCTACAAATTCCTTCATCAACCAGGAGAGAAAAAGCACATGAACCATTTTTTTAGTAGAGCACAGTTATAGCTCCTTAGATCTCAAGAACGTATAGCAGACAACAATTTATAACATGCCAGAATTCTTCATTTCCTAATTAAAATATGTAATTGATGCTGGCAGTAAAAATATAGTACCTCTTATCTTGGAGATGTTTCCTGATATAGGCAATTAGATTATGCACTCTCCAATTGTCAGGGGATGATGCGGCCTAACCTGTGAGCATGCTGATGAGAAGTCTCCTCACATCGGGCTTGCAGGATGTCCGCACAAATGCCCGGCATTCGAATTGCCCTCCAAGCTTACAATACAGTTCGTTGGCAAGTGTGGTCTTACCAGTGCCTCCACCTCCAACAATGGATATAACCTTGAGCTTTGCTCTCCATCCTTAAACAGCCACTCTTCAAGCTTCTTCATAGGGGCATCAATACCCACCGGATCGGCAGCCTCCGGTACAGTTTGTGATGCGGAGAGCGAAAAGGCGCATCATATGTAGTAGTAGGAGGAGTCGCACGGCCGATGACACCAAGGTTATACATTTCATGTCGTTGAAGCGCCTCCTGCACACGCGCGCTGAATTCTCTGATCTTGTTGGCCATCCATAGGCGCTGCTTTAGCTTCTCGGACGGCCGATTGGTCTTACGAGAAGTAAACTTGTGGCGAGGAATTTTGCGGACATACTTGCTCTTGGAATCAGCAGCGTGCTCGTACTGGTCGATGCAGTCCTCGATGTCATACGACAGTTCACGCACCTCCTTCACCCAGCAGTTTACCATCACAGAAGGGTCCTCCGATCTTGAGACATGATCCTGGAGAATGGTTATTATTTTCTCGAGATCACGCTTGATGAGCGGTATCTCATCCTCCGCGCCCTTGGGCAGCATGTAGCCGTGTCGACGCAGTAGCCCATCGAGCTTCAGGAAGTCTGAACATGGAGCCCCAAAGCACAGATCGGAGCCTCGTCCATGGATTCCTCTGAAGCCAAAGCGCATAGCACATATTAGCTAAGTTGCGTACCTACTAAGTACTAAGAAAGATGCAGAATGAAAGCACATACAGAGACACAAACATACAGCGACAGACAGAGAAAGAGGTTACCTCTGGAAGTTCAGGGCATCAAAATAGCAAGAACTACCTCTCCGAGCAACTGAGGTGGTAGGAGAGACTTCTTTTCCTTTTGCTCCATTTCCCTCCCTCCATGATCCTTCTTTGGGATTAATTGTTTGTCCTTCAGTTTTACACGTAACAGTGCCGTACGGCGACAGGCATTGGAATCAATCAGGCCAGATATTTTCTTCAGAATACACAGGGAATACACAGATTGGGCCATGCCTGTTGTCTTCTTCAACCGTCATGACCAGCGTTTGGACTTAGTCTGTTGAAGCTTTAAATGTTTACGACTAGAACGCTAAGTCGTTGAAGCTTTAAATGTTTACGACTAGGACGCCCACCTTCTAGGATATGTTTGCATATCGATCCTTAAGTGAAAATGCAGAATTATCTGTCAGGATTTCAGAAACTACATTCTGCCCCATTTATGATTTATGAAGGCACCTTTTAAGAACGAAAATGGCAAGAGAACATTGTAATTCTACTTGGTTCTAAAAAAAATGTAATTTCCTCTTACGCCCTTCCACCTTATAGTAATATAGATAGTTCACCTTCATTGATTGATGGTCTAGTGGTTGATTTTATAGTTTCCTTGCTCTTATTTTAAGGGTACTCCCTACTGATAAGCTCTGTTGACTAAATGTTAACCGAAATATGTAAGTATTGTTTTTAAAAAATTAAGTATCTACATGTGATGTGAGTATGTGACAACTGCAGCACTTGCGCGCTTAATTAGGCGCATCCACACAAGTATGTTCTTTTGTGCTGGAGGCCTCGAGCTACCTTAAATGTCTTCCCTACTTTGGCCGCTTGCTGATGCACAAAATTAACCAAGGTCAATCGGTCGAAGCCAAAGCGCATAGGACAGATTATCTAAGTTGCCTCTAGAAGTTCAGGGCATCAAAATAGCAAGAACCACCTCTCCGAGCGACTGAGGTGGTAGGAGAGATTTCTTTTGCTTTTGCTTCATTTCCTTCTCTCCATGATCCTTTTCCTTCTTAGGGATTAATTGTTTGGCGTTCAGTTTACATCTAACAGTGACCGTATGGCGACAGGCATTGAAATCAATTACGGGTCATTACTTTCTCTTGGCCAGCTAGCGTTTTCAGAATAAACACGGAGTACAGATTGGGCCATGCCTGTTGTCGTCTTCAACTATCACGACCAGCGACTGGACTTGTCTGTCCTCCGATCTTGAGACATGATCCTGGAGAATGGTTATTATTTTCTCGAGATCACGCTTGATGAGCGGTATCTCATCCTCCGCGCCCTTGGGCGGCATGTAGCCGTGCCGACGCAGTAGCCCATCGAGCATCAGGGAAGTCTGAACATGGCGCCCCCCAAAGCACAGATCGGAGCCTCGTCCATGGATTCCTCTGAAGCCAAAAGCGCATAGCACATATTAGCTAAGTTGCGTACCTACTAAGTACTAACAAAGATGCAGAATGAAAGCACATACAGAGACACAAACATACAGCGATAGACAGAGAAAGAGGTTACCTCTGGAAGTTCAGGGCATCAAAATAGCAAGAACTACTTCTCCGTGCAACTGAGGTGATAGGAGAGACTTCTTTTCCTTTTGCTTCATTTCCTTCTCTCCATGATCCTTTTCCTTCTTTCGGATTAATTGTTTGGCCTCAGTTTTACACCTAACAGTGACCGTACGGCGACAGGCATTGGAATCAATCAGGCCAAATATTTTCTTCAGAATACACAGGGAATACACAGATCGGGCCATGCCTGTTATCGTCTTTCTTTAGAATAGACAGGGACAGATTATGCTTGTTGTCGTCTTCAACAGTTCAACCGTCATGACAAGCGATTTGACGTGTCTCACGACTAGGACGCCCACCTTCCAGGATATGTTTTACATATGGGTCCGTAAGTGTTCATGTGATTTATAATTACACATAAATTGAAGGACCGAACAGGCAACAGAGAGGGATGAATAGCGCCTTCAAACCTCTCCAGGTATTCACATAATTCTTTTGCTCCAATAGCTACAGAGCTATGAAGCCAGAAAAGCAAGCTCACTGGAATCCGAGAGAGCAAGACTGAAACAGCGGAAGAAAAATATATGCTCTTACAAAGCCAAATTAGAAAGCAGACGGTCGGCGAAATTGAGCGATCGAAACGTTGCGTGGTCGACTCCTGTTGTGGTCGAAGCGACGAGACAATTTGAGCAATTGAGATCCACTCGAGAGAAGCGGACCGACAACCGAAATGATCTGAGACTCGGCAAAGCAGGGTGAAGCAGTGTTTCTTGTGGTCGAAGACGAAACAGAGGAAGAGAAAGCGCACGGCGCAAGACCCGATTTCGAATAACTTTTGATTCTCGTTCTATTGGTCATGAGACTTCAAACACAGCAAGACCACATCCTCTGGCTGAGAAAAGAAAGAGCGCTCGAAGCCTCGCGCGAGATCGAAAAGAATGGCATGGTCGAAATGAAAGCAGAGGAAGCGAGAGGCGCACACGCAGGAACAAAATCTTTTGACCAGAGAACAGAAGACCACGAAACTTGAATCACGAGAGCTTAAGATCTCGAAGCTCGCTGAGAGAGATATACAAAAAACACCACAGAAAACCCAAAAGAGCGAAGAGATAAGCAGAGAACGAACGCTCAAGCCAAGCAAGATTCAAGCGACAAAATAACTCAAAATAAACGCGCAGAGATGAATGATTGCATAAGCGGAGGTTTCTACAGCCACTCAACTGGGAGGATCAAGAGCACACATGCTCCATCCGAGAACAACTCACACAAGAAAATAGAGAAAACGAAAGCTTCTCAGGAACAACCTCACCGAGCACTCGTACTCTACCTTATTTATTTATAGCCTTGATAGCGCAGATAACCGTTAACCTCGGCTAACACCGGGTTTACACACGACAACCTCGCGACAACCCGCTAATACAAAAAATATCACAGTGCTTTTACCAGAAACCACTTCCTTTTGCAGGCCTAAGTCAATTCTCCAAATTGCCCCTCACGCACCTTCCCGTTTCCTTGCCGACCACGCTTGCAACCACTTGGCAGCCTAGTCATCTTCGACACCTCCCGAACCGTTCTGGACCTCAACACCTCCTGCGTTTAGTCCCGGCTCATCCATGCCTCGCCATGAGCTAGCTCCAATGTCCTGCAACCATCACAGACAAGAAAACATCATATAACACCGCACTATGAACTGAAATCATACATCTGTATTAGAAACATGTACTCGAAAATCAATCCCCAAATAGTTGTAAACCACCTAAGACTGTTGAACTCACAAGATATGCAATGCTCAAGACCTACGACCTCATACCGGATCGTTACGACCACCCGAGTCCATACGACTAATTACGGAGGCTCGGACGGCTTGGCTGAAGCTACGAACAACGCCGAGCTTATCGCAACCACTTTCCACGTTCAACTTTTTCACCGTGGTGAAGCACCTTCCGACCACATACATTGGTTCACGCCATGGTGAAGCCCTTCCAACCACATACAACGTGGTGAAGTGCCTTCCGACCAAGTACAACGCGATCGAAGTCTCTTCCGTCCACATGCAATGTGGTCGGCGCTTCCGACCACGCACAGCGTGGTCGAGGCAACCGGCATGGTCGAAACCAGCTTTCGACCGCAGACAACGTGGTCGAAACCCGCTTTCGATTACCGACCACGCCTTACTACAGACCATGCCTTCCGACCGCGTTTCCCAACAACGTGGCCAAAGACGGCCGACTTCCGAACGTGGTTGAAGACCCGACCGCCGACTTCGATTGTGAGCAACGTGGTCAAAGTCTGCCGACTTCCGAATGTGGTCGACGACCCGACAACTGACTTCTGACCATGGCCAGTCGAAGCTTCCGACTTCCGAATGTGGTCGACGACTCGACAGCCGACTTTCGACCACGACCAAAGCGTCCGACTATTGATAATGTGGTCGTAAATCCGCCTGCTGACTTCCGACCGCTGACAACGTGATCGTAAATCTTCTAGCCGACCCACAACATGGTCGTAAATCCTTCTGGCGACTTTCGACCACGGCCAATGTGGTCGTAATAGCTTCTTCCTACCACAAGCTGCCTCCAACAAGGTCGTAAGCGGCACAACCGACCACATGGTCGTAACACAGTGTTCGACCACTCACGGGAGCTTACGACTTAGCGAAAATGCTCAAATCAAACTCAATCTTTCTAAAACAAGTGTCAATTACTTATCACAAACATGTGGTCACCTCCATATGGTCTCTCATAAATACTCGGACTTCACATGAATTGCATGTACCTCAAAATGCAGAATTATCTGTCGAATTTCATAAACTACATTACGCCCCATAATATGAGTTATGAAGGCACCTTTCAAGAAATAAAATGGCAAGAGAAGATTGTAATTCTTCTTGGTTCTAAAAAGATGTAATTTCCTCTTATGCACTTTCACCTTACAGTAATATAGATAGTTCGCCTTCATTGATTGATGGTCTAGTGGCCGATGATTATAGTTTCCATGCCCTTATTTTAAGGGTACTCCCTCTTAGTAAGCTCCATTGACTAAATGTTGACGAAATATGTAAGTATCTATTTTTTTAAAAAAACAAATATCTACATGTGATGTGAGCATGTGACACCGCAACACTTGTGCGCTTGATTAGACTTCTTTTCCTTTTGCTCCATTTCCTCCTCCATGATCCTTTTCCTTCTTTGGGATTAATTGTTTGTCCTTCAGTTTTACACCTAATAGTGACGTCGGCGACAAGCATTGGAATCAATCAGGCGGATATTTTCTTGAGAATACGGGAGTACAGATTGGGCCATGCTGTTGTCGTCTTCAACCGTCATGACAAGCGTTTGGACTTGTCTGTTGAAGCTTTAAATGTTTACGACTAGGGCGCCCACCTTCTAGGTCTCTAGGATATGTTTATATATCGATCCTTAAGTTATAATGCAGAATTATTATCAGATTTCAGAAACTACATTACGCCTCATTTATGATTTTTGAAGGCACCTTTTAAGAACGAAAATGGCAAGAGAAGATTGTAATTCTACTTGATTCTAAAAAAGATGTAATTTCCTCTTACGCCCTTCCACCTTATAGTAATATAGATAGTTCACCTTGATTGATTGATGGTCTAGTGGTGATATTATAGTTTCCTTGCCTTTATTTTAAGGGTACTCCCTCTTGATAAGCTCCATTGACTAAATATTTACCGTGTTAGAAATAACTTTGATTTAGAGTTTAAGACATAGTAGAGTATGTCTTCATGCATAATTCAAGTTGAAGTTGTGTCCAACTTGAAGTTCGAATACATATGCTAATAGAAGATTATTAGTCTATATATATTGAGAAGGCTTGTAGCCAGTTTTGTAAAAAAAAGGAATATGAGCAAATAAGAGAATAAAAAAATTTAGAAATTCTCCGTGTTCTCTTAATTTACCATCACAGAAGGCTCCTCGATCTTGAGATGTGATCTGGAGAATGGCTATTATTTCCTCGAGATCACGCTTGATGAGCGGTATCTCATCCTCCGCGCCCTTGGGCAGCATGTAGCCGTGTCGACAAGATAGCCCATCGAGCTTGGGAAGTCGAACATGGCGCCCCAAAGCACAGATCGGAGACTCGTCCATGGATTCCTCTCAAGCCAAAAGCGCATAGCACATATTAGCTAAGTTGCGTACCTACTAAGTACTAACAAAGATGCAAAAAAAAACATAGAGACATGCAAAAAAACATACAGAGACACAAACATACAGACGAGAGACAGAGAAAGAGGCTACCTCTATAACTTCGGGGCATCAAAATAGCAAGAACTACCTCTCAGAGCAGCGAGGTGGTAGGAGAGGCGTCTTTCCTTTGCTTCATTTCCCTCCTCCATGATCCTTCTTTGGGATTAATTGTTTGCCCTTGATTTTACACCTAACGATGCAAATGCGTGCGGTGCAGCATTGGAATCAATCGGGCGGATATTTTCTTGAGAATACACGGGAATAAACAGATTGGGCCATGCACGTTGTCATCTTCAACCGTCATGACAAGCGTTTGGACTTGTCATTGAAGCTTTAAATGTTTACGACTAGGGCGCCCACCTTCTAGGATATGTTTGCATATCGATCCTTAAGTGAAAATGCAGAATTATCTGTCGGGATTTGAAACTACATTCGCCCCATTTATGATTTATGAAGGCACCTTTTAAGAACGAAAATGGCAAGAGAAGATTGTAATTCTACTTGGTTCTAAAAAAGATGTAATTTCCTCTTACGCCCTTCCACCTTATAGTAATATAGATAGTTCACCTTGATTGATTGATGGTCTAGTGGTGATATTATAGTTTCCTTGCCCTTATTTTAAGGGTACTCCCTCTTGATAAGCTCTGTTGACTAAATGTTGACCGAAATATGTAAGTATTGTTTTTTAAAAAAGTGAGTATCTACATGTGATGTGAGTATGTGACAAGCTGCAGCACTTGCGCATCCACACAAGTATGTTCTTCATCTTTGGAGGCCTCGAGCTACCTTAACTTGTCTTCCCTACTTTGCACCTTCTTGTGATCCACAAAATTAACCAAGGTCAATCGATTGAAGCCAAAGCGCATAGGACAGATTATCTAAGTTGCCTCTAGAAGTTCGGGCATCAAAATAGCAAGAACCACCTCTCCGTGCGGCGAGGTGGTAGGATAGACTTCTTTTGCTTTTGCTTCATTTCCTTCTCTCCATGATACTTTTCCTTCTTTGGGATTAATTGTTTGGCGTTGGTTTACATCTAATGATGACCATATGGCGGCGAGCATTGAAATCAACTACGGTCATTACTTCTCTCTTGACCATATGCTCGTTGTCGTCTTCAACTATCACGACCAGTGGATGGACTTGTCATTAAAGCTTTAATTTGTGATATATCTTTACTATTATAAAAGTGTGAGTTGGTGGTTGATCCATTCTCCCTCTTCTCTTCTCGACCATCCGATTTGATCTGGACCATTCGTTCTCTCCTCCTCCTCCTCTCTCTCTCGGGATACAATCGCCCACCCTCCACTTTCCCCATCTCCTCGCGCATTCGGCCACCCTTCTCTCTCTGTCGCTTGCTCTCCAATGTTTGATGTATGAAGTTGGCGGACAGATGAAGTTTTGTCTCATTATTTTTATGACTCGTTGCAACGCATGGATCTCTAACTAGTAAATTCATAAATCTATAAGGGACTCTAGTTGGTGTGGATAGACATAGTTGGTAGAGATCGTGTGTGGAATTAAGGGTATGAGTTACCAAAAACTAAGTCACTTTTTGTTTGATTACTAGTCAGTACTTTTTAAAGAAATTGTTTTTCTATGATTAGTACTGGCCGTTAACACCCAATTTGGTTATCTGAATTGGAGCTAGAATTATAGAATTAGGGTGTGTCTAGTTAGCATCCGATTATTTTCTTTTAACAGTCATATAAATTTGTGACTCTAAGATTAAGATCCAAAGGCCCTTATCCTCTTCTTTTCCTATATAACCCACCTACCCCTTAACCCTATCGCTCGACCCTGCCACCTCCCACCCAACGCCCCAACCTGTCTCCGCCCCTCGCGCGCCTCCACCCCGCACCGCTCCCTCCACACCGCCCACTCCCACGCCTCCTCCTTCTTTCTCGCCAGAGCAGCTCCGCGTTGCCGGTGGCGCCCTCGTCACCTCACTGCACCACCCCTACCCCTCCCCGTTGTGTCAACCCCGCCCAACCTAATGCTAGTACCTTCCACTACTGCTGCCCTCCAGCACTGCCTATCACCCTCATACCCACGCATCGCTCCCCACCACCGCGCATCACCCGGCCACCGCCCCCGGCCTCCCTCTATGCCCAGGGGGAATAATGAACCCTAGGCATGGGGGACGAAATTCTCCCCTCGGGCTCACCGGGGAGGAAGAAGAAGGGGTCACCAGAGAAGAGGAAGAAGGGGTTGCCGGAGAAGAAGGTGGATATAGCGGCGCACGAATTCTCGCGCACAACCAAAGGCATTTAGATGATTTTTTGGAAGAAAATACCTAGGTGATTGTGAGACCATGTGGAGGTCACCCTATGGTTGTGATGAGTAATTGACTCTTGATCTAGAAAGATTGAGTTTGATTTTTGAGGTTTGAGCTGACTCTGCAAAGTCTTAAGCCTTGAGAATGGTCAGCATACTGCTTACGACCACGTTGTCGGCAACATGTGGTCGGCAGTAGCTGTTATGACCACTTTGGCCGTGGTCGAAAGCTGTTATGACCATGTTGGCCATGGTCGAAAGCTGTTACGACCATGTTGGCCGTGGTCGAAAGTTGTTATGACCACATTGGTTGTGGTCAAAAGTTAGCGAAGGGTTTACGACCAGCTGCAGAGCAATCTTGACATGGTCGGAAGGTGTTACAACCACGGCAAACCGAGAAAAAGGTGGTCGAGAGGCGCTACGATCACAACAGTTCAATTTGAATGTGGTCGGAGGGATTTACGACCACGTTATCCGTGGTCAGAAGCTGGTAGTCGAGTTTACAACCACGTTCGAAAGTCGTTCGCCTTAGTTGGCCGTGATTGGAAGCCGGTTACACTGTTTACGACCACAATGTCGAAAGTCGGAAGTTTGTCGAAGGAGTTACAACCACTGCAGAGCAATTTGAACGTGGTCAGAAGAGTTTACGACCACGTTATCTCCGGTCGGTAGTCGGCAGACGAGCCACGACCACATTGGGAAGTCGGTAGTCGGCAGACGGGCTTCGACCATGTTGGGAAGTCGGCAGCCTTCGACCAGTCGGGCTCCAACCACATTGGGAAGTCAGTAGCCTTCGACCAGATGGGCCACGATCATGTTGTGAAGTCGGTGGCCTACGACCACGTTATCACGAGAAGCGGTCGAAAGTTGAAGCTTTGACCACTGCGGTCGAAAGTCGGCACACTTCGACCACGACCACATTGGGAAGTCGGTGGACCCCAACCACATTGTGAAGTAGTCAAACGAGGTCGGGTCGATGTTGGACGAGGTTGGACGTGGTCGTAGCACAGTCGGCTACGGTCGGACGAGGTCGTAGCACAGTCGGCTGCGGTCGGACATGGTTGGATGCGGTCGGACGTGCTTGGGATGAGGTCCGACGCGGTCGGTTATGGTCGAACGCGGTCGGACGTGCTCGAGATGAGTCTAACGCAATCGGTTGTGGTCGAGCGTGGATGGGCGTGCTCGGGGCAGTGCGACGCGGTCGATGGTGGTCGAACGCGGTCGGACGAAGTCAGAAGTGGTCAAACGCGGTCGGATGACTTCGTTTTGCGGTCGTACGTGGTCGGAAGGGCTTCGACCACAGTGAAACGTGTCGTACGTGGTCGAAAGGGCTCCGACCACGGTGAAACACGTTATGCGTGGTCGAAGTGGTGCGATCTCGTTGAATGTGGTCGGAAGGGTTTCGACCACGGTGAATCTCAGCATGCGTGGTCGATTATGCGTTTCGACCACGGTGAAACTCGGTGTGCACGTGGTTTGAGCGGGTTCGACCACGGTGGAAGCGATGAATGTGGTGGAAGGTTCTTCGACCATGTAGTAGCGATTGTAAGCCGGTAGCGGTACTAATGACATCCGGGGTGGTCGTAGCGATGCGGGAGGAGGTCGTAGGCTTTGGCGTTGCTTGTCTTGTGATCTCGGCCGGTCGTAGTTGAGTACGACCGGGTTGGGTAAGTCATAGCGACAGGTTGGTTGGTCGTAGCAAGGGAAGCGATGAGTCGTAGCCTCTAGAAGCGATAGTCGTAGTAAGCTAGCGATGGTCGTAGCGGTTTGTTAGTGGTCGTAGCTTGTATCTTGGTGGTCGTAGCGACCTAGCGTGTGGTCGTAGGTCTGCCACTTCTTTTGTTGTGCATTCAATTAGTCGTAGGGTTTACGACACGATGTTTTGCTATGATTGTGTCTCGAGATCGTATTGGGTGTCTGATTGATGATCCGGTGTTTTGTGAGGTGCTATGTGACGGTTTGCTTGTGTGTGGTGCGGGACCTCGGAGCTAGGTCATGGTGAGCGTGGGAGGACCGGGACTAGGCACGAGGAGGTGTTGAGGTCAGGCGGTCGGAGATGCCAAAGATGATCGAGGTTGCCAAGGTGGTTGCAAGCCGGAGGAGCGAGGCTGGAGCTAGAGTGGAGGCTGCTGGAGGTAGACACGACGGGCAGCGGCTAAGTGGACCAGGACTAGGCTCGGGAGGAGCGAGGTCCATACGGTCGGATGCCGGTGTGGTCGTGTGCAAAGTAGACGAGGACTAGGCTCGGGAGAGTCGAGTCCGATCGGTCGATTGCGGCGAGGTTAGCAAGACGAAGGAAGCTTACGGGAAGGTGCGTGGGGGCAATTCGGTGAAATTGACTCAAGCCTGAGGAAGCGGATTCTGTTGGAAAAGCACGTGATGCTATGTGTGTTAACGGGTAAAGCACTAAGGTTGTTGGTGCTAATGGGCAAAGCAAGGTGTAAAACTTGGTGTTAGGTGGGATTTAGGGTTATCCTAGTGAGGACTAATGGGTGGATCCATTAGGTCAAAGTTCACGTGTGAGCCTATAAAAGGAGAGGAGGCAAGTGTTAGACTTGAGACGGTTGGCCAAGCCTTGGCGGTGGCGCCTCTCCTCCCATGGGAGTTTATACGTGTGAGTGTAGCTCTAGGGTAGAGCTTGTCCTCCCGAGGAGTGAGTGTTGAAACTTTCATGTATGCAATCATTCATCTCTCTGCTTCTATTTAAGTTGTGTTCTCTGTTTATTGCTTGGATGTCTTGATTGCGGTTTCTCCGTTCGTCCTCTTTTGGTGTTCTTGGCTATCTCTTGTTCTTGGCTTGATATCGTTGATTGTTCGAATCGCAGTTGACATGTGGATTGTACTACAAGCCATCTTGGCTACTCTAGTCCCACGAGCGGTTTTGTTCTCTCTCAGATTTGGTTTTGGGCGCTCTCGGTAAAATATAGACGAACTCTCATTTTGGTTGCCAAGTTTTCAATTAAAGATCAGGGCAACCTCCAGAGGCCCTAACCATGTTATTTGCAAAGATTCTTGGCCAGACGAACTCTTAATTGAGAGTTATTTGAAGTCTGGCTCTTGCGGTCTTGCGCCTTCCAACTTCCTCTGTTTCTTCTTCGACTACGTCGTTCTCATCGACCACGACGAAGAAGTTTTGATTGCCTTATTATTTCTCAGCCAGAGGATGTTATCTTGCTTTGTTGGAAGTCTCATGACAAATCGATCCGTGAATCAAAAGATATTTAGAAATCGAATCTTATGGTGGCGCTTCACCGCCTCCTCTATTTCGCTTTCGATCATGTTCTTTTGGTGCCCTCTTTTCGACCGGTCAAGACTTAGATTGTTTGTTTTCTTTTGCACTGGGTTCCGAGTGCTTGATGGTCATAGATCTCGTGGTCGTGTGCCCCTACGGTCTCATGAGGTGTCTGCGACTGCAGTCAGCTACAGGTGCTAGTCGGTCTTCGACCACGTTGATTGTACGACCATGCCATTGGCTTATGACCACGTTAGTTCCGACCGTACTCATCTTTCGATCTCGTCGGTCTTGATTTGGTGGTTATCGACTACAATGAATTCTGTTTGATCGTCGATTTCCTACCAAATTGCTTTTCGGTCGAGTGGTAGAAGTTACGACCACTGTACAGGCTATCGACCATGTTATCGGTTTCAACCACGGTATCGGTCTCGACCACGTTGTCTGCCCAACTACATCGTGCATTACCGGCCGATGCGTGTCTGCTGAGTGGTCATATTCGACCACGTTGAGCTTCCGCCAAGTGGTCGTAATTCGACCACACGAGGCTCGATCAGTCGTTAGATAATCTGAGTTCCTCTGTTTTCTAGTAGACCTTATATCCTAAATCTTTATAGTTTTGTAGCTATTGGAGAAAAGAAATATGTAAATATTTAAAGGAAAAAATCTTTGGTCATCATTCATCCTCCCCTCTGTTACCTCATCCGGTCGTATAGTGATATTTATCAAAACTCAACGAGTAATCCCAAAGAGGAAAGGATCATGGAGAGAAGAAAATGAAGCAAAAGCAAAGAAGTCTCACCAACCACCTCGGTCGCTCCACAAAATTAACTAAGGTCAATCGGTCGAGAGGATCGTAGTGGCCAACCGAGCTCTGGAAGCAGATCGACATAGATGGAGTCCGCTGGCTGCGCCTTCGACGAAGGCGTCATGGGAGGCTCTTCACAGTTTGGAGAAGGAGTACAACAAGCGAAGGGCCTTAGGCAAGAGACGCGATCTATCTGTTGGGAATAATCCCACATTGGTTGTGGAAGAGAGAAAGCACAACTTATAAGTGTGGGGCCCCACCCATTGGACTAGTCTTTTGGGAGATGCTCAATGTTGGGAATAATCCCACATTGGTTGTGGAAGAAGGAGAAAGCACAACTTATAAGTGTGGGGAGCCACCCATTGGACTAGTCTTTTGGGGAGAAGGCAGTACCACTTATAAGGTTGTTGCTCAGTTGCTCAGTGGGCTTGGTTGTGTTCCGCCCATGTGGACTGTGGCCGAGGAGTAAAACCCGGTGGACCTAGGTATGCGGCAGATCCGGATCTCACATTTGGTATCGAGCCTAGGTGCCTAACACCTCCTTGGACCTCATGGTTGTAGATGTGTCCAACCAATGTGTGAGGGGGAGATTGTTGGGAATAATCCCACATTGGTTGTGGAAGAGGAGAAAGCACAACTTATAAATGTGGGGGAGCCCCCACGCATTGGACTAGTCTTTTGGGGGGAGAAGGCCCAGTACCACTTATAAGGTTTTTACTCCCCGGGCCACAGGTCCACATGGGCGGAACACAACCAAGCCCACGGAGCAACGGAGCAACAACCTTATAAGTGTGCTGGGCCTTCTCCCCAAAAGACTAGTCCAATGGGTGGGGCCCCACACTTATAAGTTGTGCTTCCTCTCCACAACCAATGTGGATTATTCCCAACAATCTCCCCCTCACACATTGGTTGGACACATCTACAACCATGAGGTCCAAGGAGGTGTTAGGCACCAGGCTCGATACCAAATGTGAGATCCGGACTGGCCACATACCTAGGTCAGCCGGGTTTTACTCCCGGGCCACAGTCCACATGGCGGAACACAACCAAGCCCACGAGCAGCGGAGCAACAATCTTATAAGTGGTATTGTGCCTTCTCCCCAAAGACTAGTCCAATGGGTGGGGCTCTCCACTTATAAGTTGTGCTCTCTCTTCCACAACCAATGTGTGATTATTCCCAACATATCCAGCAGGATCTCCGCATGGTCGCTGCCGCCATGGACGACCGGCTCCGTGCCTTGGGGAGGAGCGATCACGGCACGGCCGTCGCGAGGCTGTACAGCGAGGAGATGCTTGACCTCGCGCACGACGTCGAGGACTGCATAGACCGCTTCGTGCACCGCCTGACGTGCAAGCAGCGCGGGACGTCGTCGTTGGTCCGTCGGTTCGCTCTGATCGCTCACGAGGTGAAGAAGGTGCAGAGCCGTTCCAGCTTCGCCGACGAGATCCACAAGATCAAGAGGCGCCTCAAGGAAGCGCACGAGCGTGTCATGAATATCCCTTTTACTCCCATCTGCTTTCAACCCACCGCGGCGGAATCAACGCCGTCTCGCGTTGCGCGCAGCCCGGTGGGCATCGTGAAGCCCGTGGAGGAGCTCCTGTCGCTGCTAGATGAGGTGGAGGGCGAGCCGGAGCAGCTGAGGGTGATCTCCGTCGTGGGGTTCGGCGGCTCGGGGAAGACAACCCTCGCAAGGGCAGTCTACGACAGCCCTAGTTCCAAGGAAAAATTCGACTGCCGTGCTTGGGTTGCTGCCGCCGGTCGCTCGCCGGAGATCAACAGCGATGGGGTCAGCAGGGCGGTCCTACGTGATATACTCCAGCAAGTTCTTCCCAAAGACGCCATGGATGTTGATGACCAACATCTTGAAGCCTCGCTCACGGAATTCCTCAAGGATAAGAGGTGTGCAGCTTTCCGATTATCCTTTTCTCCAACGCCCCCAGTGACTTTAAGAAATTCAGTATGTTTAATTTCCTGAAAATTACTAGATGAAGTCATCTCTCGCTAAATGTTTCAGCTACTCTAACTCTTCTCATTGCATATGTAATTTGCGGGTTTTTAAGCCATATTAATTTGCGATAGATAATATCATGAATTTGTAAGTCTTTTCATTTTGTGTGCACTTATATATGGTTGGTGTAGATCAAGCATAGTTGGGGAAGATCATGTGTGGAATTAAGCCCAGATTCTTTGGCAGCCAAACATAATTTAAATTTTGCTTATGATTCCAACCTACACATTCATTTGGCAACCAATCCAAAATTTTGAATTGTATTCCAATTCTAATTCTGCTAGAAATTAATTTGCTTGTAATCCAAATTTAATTTAGGGATTCAAACGGACTCTTACCATGTTTTGCCTCAGTTGTACCCAATGGCAGATATACTTGGTTACTTTTTGAAAAACCCTTTTGTTTTTTCTGATTTCACAAATTAATATCTCAAAGTTTAAATAATTGCCCCCACATGAATTATTTTTTACGTCCACCGCTGATTTCGAGCAAGGTTTGTGGGAAGAACATGGCTCTAACAATCAATAGTTTTTAGGTGGGTTATTTTCGGTTGTGGCTAATGGTTTAGAGTGAGCGTTTGTGTGAATAAATCGAATATTGATTGGCATTGCATTGCATCTGCATGGTTTTTTAGCGCAAACAAGGGCCAATGATGGTGGAGATGACCGGAGCTGCTTGGATCTGGTGTGCCGAGTAGCACGCCATCTCACGGCGACATGGTGTGACCGACGGTGTGGGGTTGGGGGTTCGGGCTAGGGTTTCAATCCACCGGTGTGCTCGGCGAGGAGGCACAAAGGGCTGGGCGGCGTCGTGGGGACCATGGAGGTCGCCATGGCGAGGCTAGACAGCAGCACTATGGCGGCGTTGGCGCATCGACAAAGAGGAGTGGTGGTGGCACCCTTGCGCAGTTGGCACGCACGAGGATGGTAGACCGAGAAGAGAAGGCGGCGGCGCGATTCCAGCGGCGTTAGCGCGAGAGCCACGGAGTTGGGAAGGAGAGGCACTATGAGAGAGATTGATTGGGAGAGGTGGCACGCCACATGGCGAGCCCTGTTCAACGTGTCAAGCTGTGACCTGTAAATGAACCACTTAATGCACTTCAATGACCTAAATATGCAATTTCGAAGTTCTGGGTTAATATGAAATTTCGAAGTACGGTGACCCAGATGAATCAACGCTATAAATTGAATAACCTACAATGTAATTTACTCTCTTTTTTGGATTCTTTTTTTTAAGACTGCATCTGCAGGATTCATCTTTTAACCTTTTGCCTTTCAATTTGATTATTATTAGGTATTTAATTTTCATTGATGACATCGAGAAGGAGCAATGGAGCACTATAAATCCCACCTTTGAAGACAATGGTACAAGCAGTAGAATACTATTGACCACAACTATCCAGTCAGTAGCCAATAAGTGCAGCCATGGCAATGGTTATGTGTTCCAAATGAGCACACTTGGAGAGGAGGACTCCAAGAAGATAGCTCTTCAGGGGTTACGGTCACCAGAGTTGGAGCAGGGCTCAACAACCCTGTTGCAGAAATGTGATGGTCTTCCACTTGCTCTTATCAGCGTCTCCGATTATCTCAAGAGCTCAAATGAGCCCACAGGGGAGCTGTGTGCAGAGCTGTGCCGCAACTTGGGTTCTCATCTGAAAGAGAAGCATGGCCATGACAACTTCATAGAGCTAAGAAAGGTGCTTATGCATAACTACGACAGTTTATCCATCTACGCTCTGACCTGCTTTCTGTATCTCGGTATATTCCCGAACAGTCGTCCCCTGAATAGGAAAGCTGTAATCAGGAGGTGGTTAGCTGAAGGATATGCACGGAGTGATTCTCTACGCAGCATACAGGAAATCGCAGATGAGAATTTCAAGATGCTTATCGACCGGAATATCATCCAGCCTATTGCTACAAGAAACAATGCGCAAGTGAAGACGTGCAGAACTCATGGCATCATGCACGAGTTCGCGCCGCACAAGTCCATGTCACAGAGATTCATTGCGACATCGTCTCCTGATCATCCAAGATCCAGTGTTCATTGTAGTACTGCTCGTCACCTTTCTATTCATGGTGGCAATCCGAAGGATGGCAGGGCATCTGATGAGGATTTGTCTCGTGTTCGATCTCTGACAGTCTTTGGAAAAGTAGGTGATGCCATTTCTTATGTTCACAAGTGCAAACTGCTACGAATCTTGGATCTAGAAGAATGCAGTGATCTGGAAGACGATCATCTCAAACACATCGACAAGCTGTGGCATCTAAAATATCTAAACTTTGGGGGCACTATCAGAAAGCTTCCAAGGAGCATTGAAGGACTGCATTGCTTAGAGACACTGGATTTAAGGAGAACCAAGATAGAGACATTGCCCATCGAAGCCGTGGAGCTGCCCCACTTATCTCACCTGTTTGGAAAGTTTATGCTTGACAGAGATGATCTGAAGAACACAAAGAAGATGAATAAACTACGAAAATTCTTGTCTGGAAACAAGAGTAACCTGAAGACTTTAGCTGGATTTGTCACCACTGGGAGCCAAGTATTTCTACAACATATGGGTCATATGCAAAATCTGAGAAAGGCTAAGATATGGTGCGAGCCTGCTGCAAATAACAGTAACTACATCGCTGATCTTTCACAGGCAATTCAGGAATTCACCAAGGTTCCCATGGACAGGGCCAGTGCTCGTTCTCTCTCACTTGATTCAGAAGAATGCTCTGAAGACTTGCTGAGTTCACTTGATTTCGAGCCATGCTCTGAAGGTTACAGATATGATCTAAGGTCGCTAAAGCTACATGGCAAGCTACTCCAATTGCCTCCATTTGTTACCTTGCTGTCAGGTCTCACTGAGTTGTGCATTTCATCAGCTACCCTGACACGGCATCATCTATCATCCCTGATCAATCTGGGCAGCTTGCTTTACCTCAAACTGATTGCTGGTCAGCTTGAGAATTTTGAAATAAAAAATGGGGCATTCCCAAGCCTGCGACGCCTGTGCTTTGTGGTGCGAAGTCTCACTTCAGCTCTGCCGACAATCGAACAAGGAGCTCTGCCAAATCTCGTCTCACTTCAGCTGCTCTGTCAGGGTCTAGTTGGTCCTTCCAGCATCGAGATCAGACACCTGAAACATCTCAAGGAAGTCACTGTTGACTATGGAGTGACTGACCAAACAAGACAAGATTGGGAACGAGCAGTAAAGAACCACCCGAATAGGCCGAGACTCTTGTTGCTCAGAAGTGTGGATCCAACGGAAAGAGAGGGACCGGGGCAAGAAACTTCTGCCGTGAGGGAAAAGCGGAAAAGGTGTGCAGTCCAAACAAGTGTGGATGACGGGCTGGATTCTGGTCTCAAGAAGATGAGACTTTCAGAGTCGTCGTCTTCGCGGCTTCAAGTGATTGTTCAGGGCACGATGCCATCTGGTTCCTCTGCGCAACGATGAACCTGGTTGTTGAGGCAGCACCCAGGCCATCATTGGTAAATATCTGGCTTGTTTCATTTCCTTATTTATGTTTGTAATTATACACCTGTCTTTTGTTTTCCTACGAACGCCCGACCTTAATGCAATTATATAGAGACTTTCTTCTTGCCATTGCAAGCTGATAGTACTAGAATCCAGCAGCCAATTAGCCATCCTACACGAATATGATATAGCTTCTATCCAAAGATGGTTACAGTTACATCACGGTGGACGGTGGCCTTTTTTGTTGTGCAGAATGTGGTTTACCATCTGCATGCTAGCCGTTGCTAGATCTGCTGGATTGATAGTGCTACTTCGGTGTAGCAGATTGCTATGGAGATGATTTAACCTGGATTCTCAAATCAGAGACAGATCGAAGAGATGATCAACTGCTGTTGTGTTGTCAGTTTCAGCCATTTTGGACCTTCTGCCCCAATATATGCCCATGTTGTCCCGAAGTGCACCATGTTGTCGGATCTGCTTGTTTAATTTGGAAATTGATCTTTGTCGAGTGTGCTGAGTAGTTAGTTTATATACATTCAATTGCTCCCAACGTCTCTGATTCTGTTCTCGTACGAAGAATATTCCTGTAGCTGCTACCATGTTCCTTTACATGATTACCGGACACTGGTGTACCCTGAATACGTGAATCTAGAGATTTATTTATGTTGACATGGATTTCGTGTGCGTGTATATAGCCAAAATACGTGCTGCGTCTTGATCTGGTAGTCCATCAGATGAAGGCCTCCCTCTTTTGGACTTGGGTTTCTGGCTCTTTTTCTGACTTTTTTATTTTTGAGCTTTTTTTGTTTTTTTTCCTATATTTATTTGCATTATACGTACTAGGCTAACCATTTTTTATTTTTAAATATTTTAAATTTAATTATATCAAATAAGTCATCATCAACTATAATATAATTTTAACTAGTTATAGTAAAAATTCAATTATAAGCTATAAAAAATCAGCTCAACCTAGCACCTTTCAGTGTGCAATGCTCTGTCCAGAAGAACCCTTTCCAAAGGTGGCCCAATAGAACAGTCCAGAAACACATTCTGTCATAGTAAACTATTAAGAGATACATACTAAATTGTACTCCTTAACACTTTTGACAAAGACACAGTTAATTAGGCAATTGTTTTTATTCAAAAAGACCAAAATGCCCTTACAACTAATCCACTTAGCCATGGGCCCACCAAATATGCAGTGGAGAGGGAAGGGGAATTTGATAGGCGTAAAATGGGAAATCGTGCATTGGAAAATAGAAAGACAAATAAAGTGAGCAAAACTGACAAGTATTTCTGAATAGCGGGGGAGTAAAATAGAAAGACAAAGTGAGAATATATTGCAAAGCCGAAATACCACGTATAAAAAAAATTACTGGAAAGCGGATGCGATCCCTTCAATCAATACATGTAACAACACTGATTACTGAATATAGATGCCATGTAACAACTGAAGAGGTCATGTTCACCGGAGGGAAAGTAACAAAATTTACAAGCGTGCAGGTAAACAACAACAGCAGCAAGTTGTAATACAATCAGGAAAGAAGTTCCCATTTGGAAATGTTGATGAAAACGTGAAACTCTGGAGAAACGCTCACATGTTTTTTAGATCAAGGAAAATTTCATTAAGTGAATGAAAAAGTCCCAGCCTCTACAATCCAAGATTGTACGCAGCTTAAAGGTTACAACCAAAAGTATTCAAGCACAAGAACTAACACAAAACAAAAGACACAAGATACATGAAAAAACAGACACTACGCCTCAATCCTATTCCGGAACTTCCATCCAAATTTTGCAAAGACCTCCATGATGACCGTCTCCAACATCTGGCATCCATTCTTGAAGATTGGTTTTTCTTCTTCTTTACTTAACAAGGACCAAAGCCAGATCCAATATGTTGCCCTGAAAATGACTTGCAGAAAGGTGTTGGTTTTAGCATTATTGAACACCATGTCATTTCTATTCAACCACATTGCCCAACAGAGAGCCGCAGCACCTAGTAAAATCTGATTTTTGAGTTTTGCCCCGATGCCATGAAGCCAAGAGCCAAACATATCCGATATACTAGATGGTGGATGAATTCCAAAGGTGATGTGCACTGTGTTCCATATAAATCTAGCAAAGTGACAATCAATGAAAAGATATTGTATCGTCTCCAAAGAGTTACAAAAACAACACTTGACACTCCCTTGCCAATTCCTTTTTGCTAAATTATCTTTTGTAAGAGTGACCCCTTTTTGGAGATACCAAAGGAAAATTTTAATTTTCAAAGGCACTCTTATTTTCCATAGTGGATTTTTCGTAGGTAAGACTCCCTCTTGAATCAAATTCAAATACATAGAGCGAACCGTGAAAGACCCACTCCTATGTAAGTTCCAAACAAACACATCCTTCTCATTTGTAAGGTTAACTGTCACAACTTTAGAGACTAAGTCGTACCACACTGTCAAATTACCTTCCACCAAACCTCTTCTAAATGACACATCCATGGCGTAGAAGCTAAAACCTTAGCCACAGTATCATTCTTTTCCTCACAATCCTATAGAGTGATGGATAGACATCCCTTAAGGGTTTATTTCCTAACCAAATGTCCTCCCAAAATCTAACTTGTGTTCCCTTTGAATTCGAAAATAACCATGAGCCAAGAAATCATCCTTAACCTTCATTAGCCCGACCAAAAGTGGAGTCACCCGATCGTTTATAAACTTGAGTTATGGCTTTATTGGTCAAATATTTCCTTCTTAGAAGATTTTGCCAAACACCGTCCTCATTAATAAGTTTAAACAACCATTTACTCAAGAGACATTTGTTTTGAATCCCAAGGTTTTGGATACCCAACCCGCCATAGTCCTTTGGTCTACAAAGTACACTCCACTTAGTAAGCTGTACTTCTTTTTATGACTATCACTTTGCCAAAAGAACCTTGAACAGTAAAAATCAAGTTTTGTAAAACACCCTTAGGGACTTCAAAAAGGAAAGCATATACATAGCTAAACCAGTTAAGACCGAATTGATCAAAATTAGCCTTCCTCCAACGGAAAGAAGCTTTCCTTTCCAATCTTGAGCTTCTTTTGGAATCTCTCCTCAATGATGGCCCAATCTTTGTTAGAGAGCTTACGATGATGCAAAGGGATACCAAGATATTTAAAAGGTAAGCCCCGGTTTTGCAACCAAAAGTTATGCATACTCATGCTCGCAATCCTTAGCACTACCATATGAAGAGCTCACTCTTATGGAAATTAATTTTCAACCCGAAAGTTGCTCAAAGGAACTTAACACTAGTTTAAGGTCTTTGGCTTGGAGTAGATCATGATCCATGAAGAGAATAGTATCATCGCATCTTGGAGGATCGAGAGGCCATCATCTACAAGATGTGGAACAACTCCTTGAAACCTCCCATCAGACTTAGCTCTACCAATTAACGTTGTCAACATATCTGCCACTAAATTAAAGAGGATTGGTGACAAGGGATCACCTTGCCTAAGTCCCTTTTTTGGCTGAAAATAATGCCCTAAAATGTCATTAACTTTAATGCCCACACTACCACCCCTAACAATTTGATCTATCCACTTGCACCAAAGTGGTGAAAAACCTTTCATCCTCAATGTTTGTTGAAGAAAAGACCATTTCACCTTATCATATGCTTTTTCGAAATCCAGCTTTAGAATCACTCCATCAAGCTTCTTCCTATGCATTTCATGTATGGTTTCATGAAGGATAATAACCCCTTCCATGATATTCCTCCCTGCCATAAACGCTGTTTGAGATGGTTGTATAACCTTCTGAGCCACTAGTGCTATACGGTTAGACATTACCTTAGTAAAGACCTTAAAGCTAACATTAAGTAGGCAAATTAGTCAATCGTTGGATTTGAGTAGCCTCATTTTGCTTGTAATAATGTAATTATACCAAAATTGAGGCTAAAAAGTGGGAGGTTTCCTTTGTGAAAATCGGTGAAAAGAGCCATGAGATCTCCTTTGTGAGACCCCAAAAGCTTGGTAAAACTCACTGAAACCATCAGCCCGGGGCTTTGTTGTGTTCCATTTGGAATATAGCCTTTTAACCTCTTCTTCGTGAAAATGGACGCTAAAATCTCATTCTCGGTTCGATACTGTGGTATATCATCCCTAAAGGATTCCATCATTGAGAAATTATTTCTCTCCGACGCCCCAAAGAGACCTTTATAATAATTGGTGATGTATTTCTTAAGGTTCTCATCACCCTCTATAATCCCCTCTTCTCGCTCGGCGGAAGATCCTAGTCTTCCTATGTTTTCCATTGGCTACCAACTGAAAATACTTAGTATTACAGTCGCCAAATAACAAATTAGTTGTTTTGGCTCTTTGGTACCATTTTATCTCCTCCTCTCGCAACAAATGAACTAACCGCTCTTTATAATAATGCTTTAAATCATTTTTCGTAGCTTGAGATCTTGAGTCTCATATTTCTTATCTAATTCGTTCGCCTTCGAATCAATTCTTCCTTTTCTTTTTGTATGAACCGCTAACATTCTTAGCCCACCAGTAAGGAATTGTCTAAGTCTCTGAATTTTAAATTGCCATCTTTGTAGCGGTGTTTTTCCCTTTTTCTTTGTTCCACACTTCCGCTACCAACTCGAGAAGCCATCACGTAGCGACCAACCGAGCTCAAATTTGAATAGAGGTTGATTTTTGCAACGAGTACCGTTTCCAGTATCTAGTAACAGAGGAGTGTGATCCGAAATTTCCTAGTCAACGCTGAACCGTTGATAGCGGAAATTTTGTTTCCCACTCTGTACTAACAAGGATCCGATCAAGTCTCTCATATGTTGGTGTATCCTAGAATTAGCCCACGTAAATTTCGGTTAGATAATTCAAGCTCCTTAAGTCTAAACCATCGATGACGGCATTAAATAAAAGGGCCACCTATCATCAAACCTATCATTGTTCTTTTCTGTGGATTCCTAATAATATTGAAATCACCCCACAAGAACCGGATGTGTTTCCTTGGCACATGTTTGTACCAACTCGCAAGGAATGCCTCCTTAAGTTCAGGTTGAGCAGCCCCATAAACTGCTATAAGAACCCATTGGAAACCATCACCTCTCATTCTCAAGTGGAACTTAACAAAAAAATCTCCCTCATCAAAACTACCAAAGTCAAAAATTTCTAGATTCACCCCAAGAAGGATGCCACCGGACCTACCATGAGGTTTTGACCAGTGCCACAAAAAATCGCGACCACCACAAATATTGTTCAACGCCGCTTTTGGAAAATCTTTCTTCCCGATCTCCGTAAGAGCAATAAAGTCTAGCTTATGCTCTCTAGATAATTTTGAAAGGAACCTATATTTAGCCAAGTCACTAAGACCTCTGCTATTCCAAAAGATTCCTTTCATTTTGATCGATTTGATTTTCTTTTTTTCCTAACTATTCCAATTTTCTTATTCTTCTTATTAAAAGATGACATAGATTTATTCTTCTTGAAGACAGTTTCGAAGTCACAACTTAGGTGATCACTGTCGTCATCCATAACCTCCTCCATCAAATCACCACATAAGTGATCAAGAGTGAGGTTATTAACATCATCAACTTCATCACTTTCTAAAAAAAAGCATCACCGTCATGTTCTTCAACAATTCTAGGAAAAAGCCGACGATCTATTGCGTTCTACGCTTTTAAGCACCGAATGAACCTAAAACTTCTTTCTCATTTTTGCCAACATCTAGGCCTAGGTTGATGAGTTTGGAAGCAACAACAACATCTGAAAAGATGAGAAGGACAGATTTTGCTTGTTACCTTCAACTGCTCCAAATTATTCAACGCAGGAGGTAGTGGTGCCATCTTGGCGCCTCTGTGCCAAGGCGGAATCGCAACCTTCGCATCGAGCGATTGTCGGCGCTTCGTATGCCGGCCGGCCGTTAGCGGCACTGCGGCGTCGGCCGTGATGTACCGCTCCTCCGTCGGTGCTTGGAGCACCCCAACATCATTAGATGCTGCTGCTCCAACTCCCTCAACACTTAGCAGATCACCATCCTCATCAATGAACACATCTTCCACCATCTCGTCAACAAGAACATTATCATTCTCCACAAGAACCTTGTTACAACACTTGTTATTAATTTTGAGATCACAAGCCATATCCAGTATCCGAACCTCCATACCTTTAATTTTTGCTTCAAGTTCTTTAATCTGCTCTGCCATAACTTTAATATTTGCCTCAAGGGTCGCTGGAAGTAGCCTTTCTTGTTGGACCTGCGACGGCAACAAACCACCCCATGGCGGTGGAATCTTTGGTCGTTCTTGCGCTGAAAGCTCACGTCGCCGTGGTAAAGCGCCCAACAAGGCCACCTGATCGAGACTAGAGCCGCCTAATGGTAGCCATGTCATCTCTTGTGCACACCACTATCCATCGCATCACCACAGCGTAAGCATGTTTGCCGGCGGCTTCAACACGCCGGCTCCTTGCAACCAGTGCATCGGCGCATGAAACTCGCAGCGAGCGAGCGATTGTGAGATGAGGCGAAACACAGGATAAGCGTCCTCCCGGGAGAAAAGCTCACACGGCCGGTGGAAAACGGACCGACTGCTCCCAATCCGGATCACACGAGAGCGGGCCAACGTCGTCTTTCATTTTGGGCCAAAACAAGTTGGCCTGCACCGATCGACACCGTCGGCCCACAAACCTCTTGATGCCACGACCAAACTCATTCGAGGACAACCTGTTTTACCAAGATTAACCTTCCTCATGTCCTTAACTTTAAACTCCCCGACTTACTAATCAAGACCGATCAAACTTAGGTAAGGGCCTTTCCAGGGCAATTTTTGAGGACAAACGCCATCCGCTACCTTCTCGGTTATCCTTGATGGTAGAGGCCTAGGATGCCTCACATGGCCAGCCCCACAGTCAACCGAACCAAATTTCGGAGACTCAATGTTTTCAGATAGCATTGCCTCAGCTCTTATCAATTCGTCTACTGAGAAACCCACTCGCAAAGCATCTCGAATAAATTCTGAACTTGAATTAGATGAAACAGGACTAGCAGCTTCATCTTCTTCCTTAGAGCTATCCTCCCCATCCACTGCCCAAAATTTTGATCTACTCGTGAAATTTCTATCTCCGACTAGCGGAGCAGAGAACTTGGGGAGATCAGGCGCTGATTGCCTTCTTGGCAACACCCCAATCCATTCCTGCTCAACATGGGACTGCGACTTAGCGCACAGTGAGCCACCTCCATCAAGACGGGTCAAATCCACCATTAACCGATGCCAAGGCCGCCCGGCTCAGATCTAAGGAAGTAGAGGACTAAGGGGAGGAGATGGGGATTACCTCGGCGGCGCAGACGGGGAGGCTGCCGACGACGGGGACGGCGAGAGGCGGCGCTGGAAAGATCCGTGCGGGAGAAGACCGGAGGAGGTTGCACCGGATCAGCGCGGCGAGGCAGATCCGCGTGGGGAGGCGGCTAGAGAGGAAGACGACACCGGATCCATGCGGGAGGCGACCGGAGGGAGACGACGCCGGATCTGTGCCGGGAGGCGGCCGAAGGGGAGACGACGCTGGATCCGTGAGGGGGCGACCGGAGGGAGACGACGCCGGATCCGCGCGAAAGGGCGGCGGTGTATCTTCCCCACCTCGAGAGGATCTGCCCCCTGTCTCCTGCCTTGGATCTGGGCCAAAACGCGAGCGCGCGCAGGAGCACCACGCGCCCAGCTCGGCGCCGCGCCGCTGCGGCTTGGCCGGGCTCCCGCCGCCGCGCGTTCACCAGGCGGCGTATCTTCCCCCACCTCGAGTGGATCTGCCCCCTGTCTCCTGCCTTGGATCTGGGCCAAAACGCGAGCGCGCGCGGGAGCACCACGCACCCAGCTCGGCGCCGCGCGGCTGCGGCTTGGCCGGGCTCCCGCCGCCGCGCGTTCACCAGGCGAAGGGCGCGAGGACGAGGGTGGAGGGGGCTACATGGGGCTCATGGCGATTCTCCTTCGGAAGGCAACCTAGCGACGACCTAAGAGAAGGCGGCCGTGTGCCACATGTTGAAGATGCAAGGTAATAATAATCGATACCTGCCACGGTAAAAAAAAGGATGGGAGAGTGAAATGTGCATTAGAGATTTCCCTAGTAACAGAGGAAGAATACAAGCAGTAAGCTACGTACGTTGCAGTTATCTGTTGCATTTCCGTACCTGTCAGTATTCAACAGCTACTCGACCTCTTATGGAAAATCTCGCGTGTCCGGTTGCAGCTAGCAATAGCATAACTGTTATGGAAGATCTCTTTTTTCTTGTCATTACCGGCAAGGCTGTTTCGGTCAGCAGAGAGCACATCTGCTTCTGCTTCGATCCCACTCGTTCCGCTGCTGCCAGCACCTCTGTTCTCCTCAGAAATCTGTGCAATCTCCTTCTCTGGGAAAATCTCTTCCTTGCCGTTGATGCAGAGGGTGATCCGGTTGGGATGCTCCCCCGCTTCTCCTCTCACGGCGGCAACCGTGGCGCTGATGCCCGGACTGTCGCTTTTATACCATGGGGAGCACCGGAAGACGACCTTCTCGAGGCTCCGGAGGTGCGTGATGCCCACAGCTGCATCTTCACTTGCCGGGCCAGCGTAGAACTTGAACGCAAGATGTTTCAGATTTGGCATGGCTCCTTGGTCGAAGGCCACCCGTGGCACTTGGGAATCAACGCAGAAGCTCTCAAGCGGTCAAGCCTCGCGAACCCTTCACCTCGAACCTGATTACAAGAGTCTGAAGGTTGGGCATCTCCCGTAGAAACTTGAGGTCATCCTCTTCAAGTTTGCAGAGCCTGATATCTAAGGAGGAGAGAACGCTGAAGTACTCTTTGATCAAACTTGGAATTTGCATGTGTCTGCCGCGAACCTTGAACACCCCAACATGTGGAGGCACCGTGCCCCTACTGAAACGATCAAAAACCACGATGGACAGGACCTGCCTGCACTTTGCTAGCCAAGGCGCCGGTATCCTTGTCACCAGATATTGGCAGACTCCTCGGGCAAACTCACGTGTAGCAGCTTCCACGGTAGCTCTCTGACCTTGCTGACTCCCTCAGGCAAACTCAGCCTTTCTGGGAGTCCGGTCTTCGCTGGGAAGCATTGCCACCAGCAAGCACACGCATCGATTTTGGAATCTGACCAGCTTCCCACGGTAGCTCGCTGACCTTTGTGTCTCTTACGTCCAGAGTCTCCAGATGCTGCAATCTCCCGATTTCCGGTGGAATCTTGCTGATTGGCGTCCCCTTCAGACCAAGGTACCTCAGCCAGAGCAGTCCGCATATATCCACCAGATGAGCATTCTCTAGGTCCTCAAGGTCTTCAAGGTCCAGCACTCGCAGGCGTACAAAACGCTTGAAGGGGACTGCACTTGCACCGTCAAAAACATAAAGGAACGAGTATGAGATAAATCCATTCTTGAAAAGTCCACTGAATGCAGTTGATACTGGACAGATAGCCGACGAATTCGTCTAGCAGTATGCACGGATGAAATATCAGAGTCATGACCCAGACAGGTAACAAAATTGTCCTCTTGTGATTTGCATCCTAGGAAGGCTAGCATCATGGTGTGGATTTCATACTTTTTTTCGCCTCTTACCAGCTCAATCAATCTCGTATTGACAAGCTCGTCAAAGCAACCTTTTGCTGCTTCCTCTCCATGAACAAATCCTTCAGCAATCCATTTACTGACAATACTATCCCTTTCAAACCGGTAATCGCGAGGATATATGCTACAGTGTAACAAGCAAGCCTTCAGATGGAGAGGAAGGTCATGGTAACCAAGGCACAAACTCTCTAATAATGGTTGCAAGCATGGAATATTCAAAAATCCATCTCTTACACATCTTAGAGCCACATTAAACGCTACAGGTGTCGCCGCAGACATATCATCTCGTTGTAGCTGCTCTGCCACTGCCAACGACATACAAATTACTGCTGATGGAATACCACCGCACATGCGCGCAATATCATCGCATGAATTCTCACTGGCAAATGGAATGAACTTGGCCTTGCGAGACCCACTTATTATCCTTTCTGATAAAAACGCAGCGGCATAAGCAGCAAGACCCTTAATTTCGTACACAATGGCATCACTGTCGGTGCGGCATTTCTCAGCAGGGAAATTTTACCATCCTTGAGGGGGAAGAGGTACCAAATTTGAGCCATTGATCACACTGATCAGACGGCTGAGATTTGGCAGTACCTAGTGGTGCCGGACGCGAGTACCAAGAGGTACAAGATACCAAGAGGTACCAAATTTTGAGCCGTTGACCACACCGATTGAGCAGTGGATCTAATTTGGTACCTCTTGGTACCTGTACCTCTTGGTACCTCCTCAAGGATAGGAAAACTGCTCTTCTCAGCTATAGCATTGATACAGTCGTCATGATAATTCTACTACCCAGATTATTCTTTGGAAGAGACTTTCTTATGATTTCACATTCTTCCCAATGCCAAATATCATCAATTATGACAAGATACCTATACAAGTTCAAAGAGTAAGAGTTAGAAGATAACTGGTGGTAGAATTGCCGGTACAGGTGCATGGCTAGATTGAGAAATACAGTTATATTAATTATATCTTATTAATCTACACCGTCATAAACCGAGAAATCAAATAAATGACGTTTTTTTCTCCTGAATAATGAGAGAGTTTCTAGGATTTATCTCTCTTTTTTAGAATTTTAGGATTATTGTGGGAATTAGCTCTCGGGGCGAATGAAGTGTTTTGATTCTCACCAACTGTTTATATTTAGAGCAGTTTTCCTATCCTTGAGGAGGTACCAAGAGGTACAAGGTACCAAGAGGTACCAAATTAGATCCAGCCGTTCAATCAGTGTGATCAACGGCTCAAAATTTGGTACCTCTTGGTATCTTATACCTCTTGGTACCTCAGCGTCGGCTACCACTAGGTGCTTGCCAAATCTCAGCCGTCTGATCAGTGTGATCAACGGCTCAAATTTGGTACCTCTTTCCCCTCAAGGATGGTAAAATTTCCCTTATATTTATATAGGTATCTTTAGTCAAGATAGCACTTGTCTATACGTTGGAGCTCAATTTGAATGGGCAGTTATTAGACTCAGTCCCTTTATATTAGCATGGCAGGCAAAAGCAGAGATTAGGGGGTGTTTGGAACACAATGATTTTTGAGGAATTTTGTAGGAATTGAATTCTTTGGAAACTTTTCCTGTGTGGCCCTTATGAACAAAAGAATGAGCCCATAGGATTCCTATGAAATTCCTATAGAATATTTAATTCTAGAGGAATTTTGGAGGAAAACAAGCATGAATTCTAACCACATAGAAATTTTCCTTTATCTCTTGAGCAAGGCAATCTCTCATAAATGCCTGTGTATTTTTCTGTGAAGCATCTAAACAACTATTTGGAACAATTCATGTATTTTCTTTCCTTACGAGATTTCACAGAACATGACTCTAATGTTTTGAGAGAGGATAGAGAGGAAGATAAATGGAAAACAGCAACTGCCCAAGAATCGGGGCCCAATGGGCGTCGCCACGAGTGATGGGGAGAGCTATAGCTGTATCTAAAGTATCTTTATATGGCTCTAAGGTCCTGCTCATTTCATCTTAAGTTTCTGATTTTTAATTTTTTTATTATTCATAAATTTTGTCTTTTTGGTATTTTAGCTTTTTGAGTTTTTGTTGGTTTTTTCTGTATTCGTTTGCATTATCTGTGATGGGCTAACATGTTTTTTATTTTTAATTTTTTAAATTTAGTTACGCTAAATAAGTCACCGTCAGCTATAGTATAATTTTAGCCGCTACAATGCAATTTCAGTTATAAGCTAGTTTATTTCAGCCCAACCGAGTGGCACCTAATTAATCGACACTTGAGCTATAGCTGTATCCAAAGTAACCTTTTGTGGCTCCATAATTCAAAAGCTTATGCAGTAATTAAAATACAATGTATCGCAATGGTTGTATTTATGTGCCTAGATAGATACAATGGGTCGGAGATACCCCGAGGATGCAGGTATTGACTAGATGCTATAACTTTGCGTACCTTTTGTCCGTGAGGAAATTTGATATTTTGTGGAGGGAAAGTTGATCATATACCTTTTATTCATTTTGTAAATTCAGAATTTATCCTTCCATCTTAATGACATGTGGGGTCATTATAAGTCACTGACACGTGGGTTAGGAGGGTAAATCCTGAATTTCCATCTAAAGGGAGGGTATATGATGAATAAAACTAAAATGGATGAGAGATTGTTCGGTCGCGGCTTCGGTGCCACCATCCATACGGTTCACTACTAGTTACTTGCGTGAGAATAGCTACCAGAATCTCCATTATATTAGGACTCGGAGAGACTACGGACACAAAAGCCCGGCATTGGAATTGCTCTCTTATTGCATGGTGTTAGACCATATGGCTCCGTATAGGTTATTTTGGTGATAAATAATTGATAATGGTTAATTGATGATGAATATTTGATAATATTGTTTAACGTTGTTTTGCGAGTTGTGTTGCGTGTGTGCGGATTGACGTTGGTCAAGTTTGAGAGAACTTGTGCCGGAAGAATGTTCTTTGGTCTTTGCATGTGCAGGTTGAGCATGGAGACGGTCATGGTCGGTGACGAGGAAGACCGGGACTAGGATGGGGAGATCCGAGGTTCAGACGGTTGAGAATGTCATGGGATGATCGGGCTCATGCTTGGGGCGCATGGGGATTAAAGGTGGATGGGTCGTGGAGAAGCTACGGGAGGTGTGGTCCTGGAGGCTTCGACACGTGACGCGTTAGAAAAGTCGGGAGTGTGAAAAACCCGTGTTAGGAAGGGTTTCGGGTCCCTTGAAAATTAATGGGCCAATAGCCTGGTTGAGGTAAAAAGGCCCAGACTCAGTTGAATGAGTTGTATTAGGGTTTGAGTTTGTTTGTAAGTTTATTTGGGATTTGTGGACATGCTATAAAAAGTTAGGGCCGGCGGCCAAGTGCTTGCGCGGTTTTTGGGAATTGCAATAAAACAAAAAAAAACACTAGGGCTTTGTTTTTGTAGCGCCGCCATCTGTTATCTTCAGCCGTCATCGCCGCACGCAGCGAGCCGCCAAGTCGACGCACACAGCGAGCCGCCCACGTCGCCGCACGCCGTCACGCCTGCCTGTACGTAGCATGCGTTGCTGGCTTCGTCACAATCGGTGGATGCGCCGCTAGTTGCCGCGTCGCCGCTTGCCAGCACCAGCATCGCGTTTTGGCCAGCGCGTGTTCCTTCGGCTGCCCGCGTGTGCTCGACCGTCCGTCAACGACACCTTCCATCTCCAGAGTTATCACTTCGCGTGGTAAGCATTGCCGACTAGAAAATTTTGCATAGATGCATACGTGACCGACTGGAAGCTTTACATGCATGCATACATGCTTTCCGTAGAAGCATTTGTTTTATGTGTGTTGGTCAAGTCATTTGATTGGACATAAAGCAAGGCAACGCATGCATGTATGTGTGGGTGGTTGCTAATACATATGCTGGCCAAGACTTGTGATTTGAGAGGAGATTAAGTGAGATACTAATTAAGCTTAGATGTTTGCTAATTAGATTGTCTTAAGAGTAGTACTATTGTCTTGTGTTTTCTTTTTCTGATCTGTAAATTGCTACAGCAACTTCAAAAAAAAACAAAATAGTTGGTGCCGTCTTTTCTTTTGTTTTTTTTTCAGGTTGGAAGATACTAGATTTAAAGAAAAAATTTGTTTGTCTGCAAGCGAATCATTCACCCCCTCGATTGCCATCGTCGATCCTACCCATGGTTCGCCGTACGCTAGGTCGGCAAGAGTGGTTTTGCCCTCCCCTGCGAATCCAAGGATGCATACCATTTTGAGCTCACCAAATTGCTGGTAGTCGTTCGAGGCGGCGGGGTGGTGCTCGTTGACGGCGTTGACCGCCACCGGCTGCGACGGGTGTTCCACCACGGCGACGACGGCCGACCTTTTCTCCTCCACACTCCTGGCGCCACTGACCTGCACCAGCTGTGTGGGGCCCACCTTCTTCCGGAGTGCGCTGGTCAGCCAGATGAGGTCCACGCCGTGGCCGACCACCACCACCTTGTCCTTCCTCTCCCCGGCTATCTTCTTGTTTTTGCTGATTTGGTGTGTCCTAAACAGCAAAGGGAAGTATTGTATCTCTCACAACTACGTCTTCTCACCGTATCACAGTGGGACGATTGGTTTTGTGGGTCAACATCATTAGATGTACCTTGCCTGTTCTTCTTGGTAGCTATGAGTGCCATCCGCTCTGAGATTCTCGGCTACTCTTTGTACATTACTTGTTTTATGAGCATACTAGGTGATTGCCAACCTTGTGATGCACGCCCATGAACACTTGGGCTCGTTGGCCCAAATAAAGAACCGGCCTAATTCTCGCCACTGCCGGCAGGACAACTGCAGCCTATGCTTCCTAGCTCAACTTTTGCGGCCTGCAGAATCCTGACGTCACTTACACCTGCAGTGCAACTCAATCATCACCATCATATAAAAAGTGGAGTAATGCGCACGAGGAAAGAGAAAAACTGCGTAAACACCATGCAAGTTTTCGTGTCTGTTACAGCATGTTGCGCTAGCTCTTCCGTACGTGGAAGGCACAAATCAGGCAGCCTTATTAAAGAGCGAACAATGCAAAGGGCGCAGAACGAAATAAAGGAGTTTAAAATGGTATACACATAAGGTACAGAATTATTCTTCCAGAGTATTCGTTGCCCGCATAATTAATTTTGGTCTGTTATTGTACCTCATGGCCTTCCTCCTATATTCCTCCAGTGTATCTTCAGGAACAGAAGAATGGAGTACCACCTCGTCGAGATGTTGGATGCCCTCGACGTCAGGCACCGGGCCAAGCAGCTGAAGAGAGGTGAGCTTGGGCATGGCTCCTTGTTCGATCCGCACTGGTGGAAGGCGCAGTGGGGCCTCAAAGCACAGCCGCAGAAGGCTTGGGAATCCATCCCTGTGCACAACGAACCAGTCGTCCTCGTCCCAAAATCCATCTGCCAGCTTCAGATATTCCAAACAACGTAAGCTCTGCAGTTGAGATAGATCCTTCCAGCTAAGACCAGTATTGGAAAGCTGCAACTCCGAGAGAGTACTATCAAGTGATGTGATAAAGTTTGTCAGTCTTTTTAACTTTCCTCGCAGCTTGATGGACCTGAGCAAACACGGAGCTTGTAGATCATTGAGGAAGTCCATGGGATAATCGTTGAAATCAATTGATAGAGACTCAAGGGCATTGTTGCCCGTGAAACGCTTCTGGAGGGAGGAGACTAGATGTAACTCTTCTAACCGGCCGATGTAACTCTTGCACCATATTTTGACCTTCCTTAGTGATCTCATGTGAAGCAGGATGGGCTCAAAACCACTGTTCTCGTCGATGACAAATCCTGACAGAGTCTGCAATCTACTTTTCTCTGAGAAGAATTCCTGAAGCTTACTCTTTTTCTTCCCAGCTTTGAGCTCTTGAGGTAGCTCAAACTGGCCAAACAGGTGAGCTAACCGGGGCAGCATGATGGCTTCGATAGGCAACATTTTCACACGTGTCTCCCGAATGTCCAGCGTCTCTAAATCGGACAGTTTTCTAACTGTCTTGGGGATCCCGTCAACATCACTACCCCTGAAGCTCAGGTACTTGAGAAAAAGCAATTTGCATATGGCACGGACAACCCTCTCGTGAATTCCCCTGCAACCTTCCAGATCCAACACTCGCAGTAATTTGCAGCTCTGGAAATCGAAAAGCTCACTATTGATGATCGTTAACGACCTGATAGCAGACAATCCAATTTCAGCCGCAACACTTCTACTTTCTGCGGTGCCGTAGTGAACAGAGAGTCGACGGACAGGACGGGGTGCTTTGTTGTTGGGGAGAGGCTCATCCATGCGAATCAGAGTGACCAAGTCTTTAGATACTGATTTGTTGACGATGAACTCCAGCATTACGCCATGAACTCGACACCTCTTAACCTTGGAATTGTTGCCGATCAGCACTGGCTCAATGATATTCCTGTCAATCAACTCATCGAAACGGTCACCCGCAATTTCTTCGTCTTTCCGTGCACCATCTCCGGATACCAATCCTTCAGCTATCCATCTTCTAATTAGACTCTTCCTGTTAATCCGATGACCCTGGGGAATATGCTTAGAAAGCAAGCATTTCTTGTGACCGCTGTCAGGCAGACTGTCGTAGCATTGGCCTAGCACCCTGTTCATTTCCCTAAAGGCTTCCGGTGCACCTCCCAGTCCCAGGTAGTTACCAAACTTTCCGATCCTCCCCGTCCGACGCAAATAATTAGCTACGCTAACCAGTGCCAGTGGTAGACCTTCACATTTTCTGAAGATGCTTTCTGAACCATCGATCAGGGCGGGTGCAGGTTTCGTCCGATAGCCATAAACCTCTCTCCAGAATAATTCTTCTGATTCCTCATCGCCAAGACCTCGCATTGTGTAAAGATAATTGCCAGAGCCGGTGGTGGCCGCGGCAGCCGCGACAGATTGAATACTCGTGGTCACGATTATTCTGCTACCGGTACCATTGTTGGGGAAGGCACGCTCCATATGGTACCACACGTCTGCTCGCTCCACCTGATCAATGACGACCAAGTACCTACGGAAGCAAATTAAGGACACAATTTTCAGAAGAACAAACAAACTGAGCAAGAATTCCTCCCATCAATTGTGAAAATTGTATGAAAATTTCTATAGTAGTTCTGCAAACTGACATTTTGGACCTAAGTATTGTGACTTGTATTTGGCTATTTGCTATAGAGTTCTAGGAAAAAAACGAAAGAGCACATCTATCTATTTATATACTAAAAGTAGATGATAGGTCTGAAAGACCTGGTAAGAAAAAAGATAAATATGCTAGAAATTCTCTAAAAAAGCAAAATATCCGACTCTTGATTAACTAGGACCTAATTAAATCTGAACTATAGTGGCCATTGGATGTTATTAAAGAAGCAAAATATCTAACTCTTAATATAGTAGACCTTAATTAAGTTGATCTATTGGAGTCATGTTATTATTCAAATAGATATATTACCTTGTAATTTTAAAACAAAAGAGATGATATTCTTTGCTCAATTAGTTATATATGGCCCACTAGAAGCATAAAAAAATCTACTACGGAAAAAGAAGCGCAATTTAGGGGTGTTTGGGATGCTCCGCCAGTTTTGCAGCTCCGCTCCACCAACTCCACCATGGAGCAGCTCTAGTGTGGAGTTCGTGGGCGGAGTGGTCTTGTTGGCACCTGACCTAGCTCCACTCCACGAATGAGTTGTTTCCACAAGCGGTCTATTATGCCCCGATTTATGTTTGTTTATTTAAGTAATACTCACCAAATATTTTGGTTAAATAATTACACCAGTCGGATACAAATAATTGACCCATAAATTTGCTTAGATCTTATATATATATATTTTATAAACTCGATCGAAGTTATACAAGTTTGGTTTATGACAAAACTAAAACAAATTACTCTATCTATAATTATAATGTAAAGTGAGGTAGTACATGCTATTTGCGTGGGGAAGTGGAAGCAGAGTTGTGTCTAGGTCTACTATACTGTACTAGTACTCGAAAGCAAGCGATGGCGATAGGCATATGCATATGGCAAATACTGCAAATGATGCCCATGAAGCGTCGCGGACGTGCGGGAGGCGAGTTGAGCAGACGCGAAACAAAGCGGTACATGTGATTAATGAGTGGCAAGGTGGGTAATTAACCCTCAACTCCACGTGGGAATAGAAAACCCCAAAAGCGGAGTACCTCTGAGGTGCTCCAGAAAACGTGGAGTTGGCCTCAACTCCACCTTTTCTTGGAGCGAGTTCTTGGAGCTAAAGGTGTTTGGCAGCGAGTTGGAGCGGAGCTGAAAAAGCGGGGCGGAGCAGTCCCAAACACCCCCTTACTCGTGCATGCATGGCCTTGACGGACAAGCTTTCGGTTAGCTACATAATTTTTATTTTTTATATTTTCCCTTTGGAGTAAAAATATAGAGAATTAATAAAAATATATACTTATATTTTTACAACAAATATAATTAATAGGTTAAGGTTGTAGAAGAATACAAGATCTAATACAAGTGCTAGAGTTTGCAAGGAATAAATTAAGAGATATAGCATAAAAACGTGCGGACAAGTGGTGGCTTCTTTTACTTCTATTTTGAGGGACCATAAGAGAATGTTTATGATTTTGTTGAGATGAACCATTGTTATTTTGGATGAGTGAAAATTTAGAATATGTAAATTTATAAATTTTTCTAGACAATATGCAGAAATTGATGATTTTGAAAATTTTGAATCATGGTAGGATTTGGTGACCAAGGTGTAATACCCCAAATTTGTAAAAGGAAAACATTAGAGGTAAATAAGGGTTTTTGCCGTTAGACCCATCGACTTTTAACGTGTCGATTTAGTATCGCTCGCAGAGGTTCCCAGATCGTCCCGGGGTAGTCGGCACCATCTAGAGAGCCGTATAAATAGCGTTCTTAGAGGTTCCCGGACCGCCCAGGGACAGTCGGCACCATCTCGCGTTTCGAGTACTCATCATCCGGCAAGAAATTCCCCTTACCTTTTACCGTCACCGCTGCAATAGAAACCCCAAGATCCCTTGGACCAAAAAGCCCTTAGGACCATAGCCGACCAAGGCAAAAGGGAGGGTAGAAGCGACATTTCGCGATAAGTGTGATAGCCATGCCTCTTAAGTGGACAAGACGACTCATAGCCACTGCACCACTCCACTTTTCCGCCTGACCTCAAGAACCAAGCCAAGCAACATCATTTCACTCCCAGTAGAGAGAAAGAGGAAGGCACGAAGGAGGAAGGCGGAGAGGCAGGAGACGAAGCCGAGGCCACAAGAGGAAGGCGAGCGAGGCGCGGCGGTAAGGCAACGCCATTAACAACGACCGGAGAAGCCCATGACCGCGGGAACCCGAGCCAAGTGAGGTGAGCATCCTCAATCATGCGTATAGTAGAGTAATAGCAGCAAAATTTGGGAGGAAATCAAAAGCCATAGAATAAGTGGGGAAGAATGCACAAGCCCGTCGATAGGAGGGCGGCCCACTATCTGTCGTGGCCGTGAGCTCGAGCCCTGGGGAAAATGGTGGCCGAGTAGTTGTCGCGATAGGGCCAAGCGCGCTGGGAGGAGGTGGCGGCGGCCGGCGGATCCGGCCGTCCGCCTGGAAGGCGCACCTCACCGCGCAGCACACAAGAGGCGGCGGGGTCGGTCGGCCGGATCAAGCGGGAAGGTGAGCAAGAGCGCCGGCCGGCGGTGAGCCGAGGTCGGCGAGCGGACTTCGCGCAGCCGTTGTGCCGCCCGACGCGCGATGGATGGAGGCGCCGTGAGAGAGGCGGGAGGAGAGAGAAGAGGCGGCGGAGGCTGCCGGCGTCGCCAGCTGGCCGTACGCCGCCGCGCCACCCCAGCCGGAGTAGGAGGCAGGAGAGGGGCCTTCGGCCGGTTAGAGTAGAGAGAGGGAGAGATTTGGGGGAAGCGAGAGAGAAGTGAGGAGAGAAGAAGATAAGGCCCTCGTGGCCGTGTGGAATGAGGAAAGGGGAGAGAGAGGCGGGAGAGGAGGCCATTCGGCCAAGAAAAAAAAGAGAGAAGAAAGGAGAAGGGAAGAAAGAAAAAAAAAGGGGTTTGGTGGCATGCGTGATGGATCCCATAGTCTTGAGTGATCATGTCGTGAGTCTTGAGTCGCGTGCGTAGTGTCGATGTCGTCCGTACGCATGCGCGTATTATGACAAAGATTTGAGTCGTGTTAATTGCCTGTTCAGGTGAAGGTCCAGGATCGACATCGCCACGACGCTCCACCGTTTGGTTAATGAGCAAGTACATGGTAGAGCGGTAGACCAAGGTTTATGAATATGCGATGTTTACGATATGATGATATTTATGTGGAAATCGTTGGTTACATGATATCTATGTGGAAATGGGATGTTTACATGACATAAGGTTGCACGGTAAATGATGGCAAAGATGGAGTGGGGTAGGAAATGATGCTTATACGCTAATAATGTTAATAATGAGCATGATTATGATCATGGGCATATGCATTTGCATGAGGAGCACTCAAGAGTGAGGGCGGTGAGAAAGTCCCTAGCTATGAGTAAAGCTAACGGACTAATCCGGAGTGCTCTTGAGTAAGACTCGCCGGTAGGCCTCCACGGGAGTGGAGGGTCCCGTGCCTAAGAGGCGGGCCACGATGGGTGAACATCGACGGTGTTCACTCGGCGATCTGGTACTTGCAAAGTGGTGAGCATATGAGCATGTAGAGTAATGAAGCATTGCATTGATGGCATAGCAATGGTTGGCTATGAGAATGATGACACGAACATGATGATATATGTGGATTATGTTTAAATGCTTACTTATGTTGGTAGTGCCTATCGTTCATTATGTACTTGCTTGAGTCGGTGGACTCACCCTTGCTTCATTAATGTTTTTAGGTGACCGTTGAGGACGACATGTATGGGCGGGAATAGCACATGAATAATTGGCACGAACCAGCAGCACTCTTTGTATCACCTTTTGTCAGTTTATCTAGCCTTTACTATGCTAGAGTAATCGCTAAAAATACAATGTTGTATCCGAACGTAGCAATATGAACAATCTTAGTGTTGGCTTAAATTCTCCTAGTGTTGTCGAAATGGTAAGAGTATGCGGAGGTGGTAACATTCTGGCCCAGAGGGTGGGCGGGGTGTTACAGTTGGTATCAGAGCGGGCGTTAGGTCCGTGGTAGCGAAACTTGATAACTCAGTTTAATTATTCAACTAAAATTTGACTTAGGCCTACTAATTAAACTAACAATTTGACACACTGGTGCACCATAGGATGGGAATGGGTCTAGAAATGTATTTACGCTTTCGCTAGCCTGGTCGATGATTTGTGTTGTTGATTGCAATGCTTGATGTTGATGCTTGTGAGTTGATAGCAAGCACTTGTAATGGTTATTTGTGTGTCCTAGGGGACTTTGCCGTGATTGTGTCGTGTACCGATGCTATAGAGACTGAGACCGTGGCCACTGGAGAGGCCTGATCATGTTGCCAATTGTGGCATTGGGGTAGTGATGTTTTGCTTCAGTTTTAGGAAGTTGGCTCCCTTTGGTTAGCAACTCGCTGAGTTAAGTGGTAAATCTAGGATAGTGGGAGTGTACCATGCCGGTCTGGTTTTCGGGAGAATTTTGATTATATGAATGATTGGAGTAACTTGCATGATGAGACAAATATCTTTTCTAGAGAAGGCAGTATCCAATAGTGGTTGAAGTGTTGGATTAGGCGTATGGGGGATATGGTGGTTAAAGTAACAAGATGGTAGGATATGGTATTCTAAATTGTGAGAACCTAGGAAAGTAATTAACTTTAGTTATGTTTGTGGGATTGAAGTTGAGTTGAACCCAATGAGGATTTAGTAGTAACATGAGAAGTAGCGGTGTAAAGCATATCCATTTCTGTTTAATAGTTGGATTTGAATTATTGGCGAACCAGTTGGTGATTATAGTTGCTTAGACTGTTGAGCCACAATGAATGACTGGTATCATGTTGGTCCCAATCGATTAGCTCAATCGTGCAATCTAGGCATGTTAAGAAGTGTGCTAATTTATTTTGGTGGAAAATCCCTCATGGGGTTATCCTTTCAATTGATAATAGGCAAAGGATTATAAAGCTAAGTCCGCTAATCCCGCACCATGATTGATTATTATAATCATGATCAATGTTTTGGAAGATTCTATTGGTTGTAAGGTTAGAACCCTATTGGGATTAGTTGGGAGAATAAGAATGAGGATCTTAATGTCGGATAAATCTTCCAGTTAAAATTGAATGGAGAAGAATTGTTATAGAGTTGAGTGAGACTCAAATTCGAGGATGAAGCTAATAATGTTCTAGTGAGATTTGGTGGCAATACTTAAGTATGAGTTGGTGGAGTTGCCACTGCATTTTGTAGGAAATCATGTGCACGCCTACGGAAGTAGAACAGACGGATTCTATGCTTAAAAGTAACTGTGGTTTATGGAAGTACATATGATGTGTGCTAAAATCCAGGTGATTGATCATCCTTAAAGTCGAGCTGGTGGAGATTAGTTAGCGCATTGGAATTAGGTGCTGGTGGGATCATTTATTGATAGTGGATTTTTTTTTATCAAAGAGCCTTGACCACATCTTGTGGTATGCGCGCTTGATAGTTGTTATGATTGTGTTGTTTTGTACAGTAAGGTAGTAGTGTTCGATGAACTATAGAGTAATTATGGAGAATAAAAGTATCCAGTGAGCCGTGAAAGGTTCAAGATGGGATACTAAAAGTCAATGACTTGTGTATTAGCAAATAGGCATTTGCTAATATGTGCAAGCAGTACAAGAGGTACTGGCTTGACATTGTTATGGGGAAAAGGATTTTTAATTGGTTTCTATGTTGGTAATTGGAAGAAACACTTTGTGTTTTGGCGTCAGCTGGAGTTCATGACTTCGAAGGAGGTCATGTTTAATTTCTATTAATGATGAATGTTTGGAGGTACGGTAGGAGATCCGCATGATTCACTGACTGATTTTCGTGCTTGTGTCATGAGCGCTACCTGACTTCCCTCACTCCTGCATATGAGATTTCCCCGGACGAGTGGTCCGTGGCGCTCCCAAACGCGTAAGTTTTGGGCGTACCTAGGCACGAAGTCCTAGGCGTACTCAGGAATGATTCCTGAGCGTTTCCCAAACATGTAATTTCGGTTGTCTTGAATTGGGAGTCTAAAGTGGGCCTGGGCGCGTCGACTAGGGTAATGTAATATTTGGATTTTGTTGCATCTCTCCATTTTCTTGGTGTTAATTGCCTAATATGTTTGTTGTGATGTGATGCGATGGCCAGAGGGAATGGTTCTCCTGTCTAGGCGTTGCATCATTGAAAGAGTGAATCCCGTGTTGGGGGAGTTTTGTAGATGTTTTGGGGGAGTGAGTGATGAACTCATTCTAAAGTCCTGTCTTGTTGAAGAATGAAAGCTGTTGGGATTTTGTTCTGTTTTTGGATGTTTAAATTTGGTAGACTTCTTAACTTTGGAGGGTTCTTTGAAGGGTTGGAGTCCCTTGTTCTCAAAGCAGATGTTAAATTCATAACATGAAGCCCTGTTAGGCCTAGATCTAGAGTGAGATGGTTGACATGTTGGTAATAGGGTGATAATAAAGATATGTGCGGCTAATAGAGTTCTGAGTTGATCTTATGCCATAATCTTGGTGGGAAATTGATTAGGGATAAAATTGGCCTTAAAGGCGAAACCGATGGTCGATTGTGTCTTCGCAACTAGTAGTGTCTATGGGAAATAATGGTGACAGATGTCACATTTAAGCTGGTAAAGCATGGGTAGCGATGAGAGTATGAGATTTTGGTGAAAGAGCTTCTGACTTATGTCTTGAGGTAATCATCACTAGGTGTTAATGTTTGATTGCTTGATTCCAATAACATAGATCAAGGATGATGCTAATATCGGAGTTATTGGAGGAGTATTGGGAACCTTGGTTTATGAGCCTCATATTTGTTGACACTAGTAGAGGCTAAAAGATTGAGGTAAAGTTAAAGTAAAACTATTGGAAGATTTAGTTACTCGATGTTAAATAAAATCCTAATGGAGCTTACCTTATTCGGTGGATGTGAGAAGTTGAGAGCTTGGTGTGTGATTTGTTTTATCCACCATGTTTGGTGATTATTATTTAAAGAAGTAGTCAGGGGAGTAATCCATTCCATGAGTAATTGAAATGTTCTGATATGTCGAAACATGGGAACCTATTATTCTAGCTAAGAGAGTTAGTGAGAACTAGCTTTGCGAGTTTAGTCACATGGATGTGTGGTCGATACTGATTTTTAAGGGACATGAAGTAAAATAACTCTCGTGTAATCGACTGAAATGATTGATCGATAGTCAAAGGATTATTTTGGGTTCCCTTGATTTGGGAATTCATTCAGGGCCGCTTTGAGGGATAGTGGATTTAAGTGGAAGGTTGCGGTATTCTCGCATTTCACTTGTGGTCTATGTGTTTTTTCTAAGGCGTTATCTGTATGACTAAAAGTATATGCTTTCTTTTCTTCGAAAAGAAAAGATTGATTTGGGGAATAGAAATATTTCGCATGGTATATGCGGCATAAAGTTGTTTGTTAGAATGAGGATTAATTTCCTGTCCGGTTTTCACTCTGAGTGGATTTATTGGGATGAAATGATTTCCTGTGGGGAAACGAATTTCCTTCTATTTTGGGAGAAGGGTTGATGTTTGTGGATGAATGAGTTGATTCTATGAATGTTGCGTGATACTTCTCTTGTAAAATTGAAGAGCTCTCCTTGTTGCAAACATGAGTAGCCTTGTCTCTTTTGTGCAAGCAATGAGAGTGTTTTTCCTGAAGGATTGGAGGGTTTCTTATGCCGAGGCTTGAGAATTGAGTCTATGCACGGAGTGCACAATATGTTTCATGTGTCGATGTGGAGAAAGTACTGGCAAGATCCAGAGCATGAGATTGTGTTAGAACCGGTGACCATAAAGCAAGACCTCACATTCGAGTCCCGTCCAGTTCGTATTCTGGAGGAATAAGAAAATGTGTTGAGGCATAAAACAATAAAGTATGTTAAAGTGCTTTAGGCACATCCAACTGAGCGAAAAGTGACATAGGAGTTGGAGTCTCGAATGCGTGAGAAGTACCTGGAGTTGTTCACTACGGGTATGAGTTAATGTTATGTTATATGCAGTTAGATTTATTTTGTCCTTTCCTGCGGATTATTGAATGCTAGAATTCGGGGTCGAATTCTGTTAAGGGGGGTAGAATGTAATACCCCAAATTTGCAAAAGGAAAACATTAGAGGTAAATAAGGGTTTTTTAGTGGACCCATCGACTTTTAACGTGTCGATTTAGTATCGCTCATGAGGTTCCCAGATCGTCCCGGGGTAGTCGGCACCATCTAGAGATCCGTATAAATAGCGTTCTTAGAGGTTCCCGGACCGCCCAGGGACAGTCGGCACCATCTCGCGTTTCGAGTACTCATCATCCGGCAAGAAATTCCCCTTACCTTTTACCGTCACCGCTGCAATAGAAACCCCAAGATCCCTTGGACCAAAAGCCCTTAGGACCATAGCCGACCAAGGCAAAAAGGGAGGGGTAGAAGCGACATTTCGCAGTAAGTGTGATAGCCATGCCTCTTAAGTGGACAAGACAGCTCATAGCCACTGCACCACTCCACTTTTACGCCTGACCTCAAGAACCAAGCCAAGCAACATCATTTCACTCCCAGTAGAGAGAAGAGGAAGGCACGAAGGAGGAAGGCGAGAGAGGGAGGAGGCGAAGCGAGCCACAAGAGGAAGCGAGCGAGGCGCCGAGCGGTAAGGCGACGCCATTAACAACGACCCGGAGAAGCCCATGACCGCCGGGAACCCGAGCCAAGTGAGGTGAGCATCCTCAATCATGCGTATAGTAGAGTAATAGCAGGCAAAATTTGGGAGGAAATCAAAAGCCATAGAATAAGTGGGGGAAGAATGCACAAGCCCGTCGGTGGGAGGGCCCGCCACTATCTCTGTCGTGGCCGGCGAGCTCGAGCCCCAGGGGGAAAATGGTGGCCGGAGTAGCTGTCGGCAGTAGGGCCAAGGGCGGCGCTGGGAGGAGGTGGCGGCGCCGGCGGATCCGGCGGCCGTGCCGCCCTGGAAGGCGCACCTCACCGCGCGCACACAAGGGGAGGCGGCAGGGTCCGGTCCGGCCGGATCAAGCGGGAAGGTGAGCAAGAAGCGCCGGCCGCGGTGGCCGAGTCGGCGAGCGGACTCGCGCCGTTGTGCCGCCCGACGCAGTGGATGGAGGCGCCGTGAGGGAGAGAGGGGACGGGAGAGGAGAAGGGGGGCGGCGGAGCTGCCGGCGTCGCCGAGCTGGCCGTACGCCGCCGCGCCACCCCAGCCGGAGTAGGAGGCAGGAGAGGGCCTTGGCCGGTTAGAGTAGAGAGGAGAGATTTGGGGGAAGCGAGAGAGAAGTGAGGAGAGAAGAAGATAAGGCCCTGGTGGCCGTGTGGAATGAGGAAAGGGGGGAGAGAGAGCGGCAGGGGAGAGGAGGCCATTCGGCCAAGAAAAAAAAGAGAGAAGAAAGGAGAAGGGAAGAAAGAAAAAAAAAGGGGTTTCGGTGGCATGCGCAGTGGATCCCATAGTCTTGAGTGATCATGTCGTGAGTCTTGAGTCGCGTGCGTAGTGTCGATGTCGTCCGTACGCATGCGCGTATTATGACAAAGATTTGAGTCGTGTTAATTGCCTGTTCAGGTGAAGGTCCAGGATCGACATCGCCCGCACGACGCTCCACTTCGTTTGGTTAACAGGCAAGTACATGGTAGAGCGGTAGACCAAGGTTTATGAATATGCGATGTTTACCTGATATGATGATATTTATGTGGAAATCGTTGGTTACATGATATCTATGTGGAAATGGGATGTTTACATGACATAAGGTTGCGGTAAATGATGGCAAAGATGGAGTGGGGTAGGCAATGATGCTTATCTGCTAATAATGTTAATAATGAGCATGATTATGATCATGGGCATATGCATTTGCATGAGGAGCACTCAAGAGTGAGGCGGTGAGAAAGTCCCTAGCTATGAGTAAAGCTAGCGGACTAATCCGAGTGCTCTTGAGTAAGACACTGCTTGGTGAGGCCTCCACGGGAGTGGAGGGGTCCCGTGCCTAAGAGGCGGGCCACGATGGGTGAACATCGACGGGTGTTCACTCGGCGGTACCGGTACTTGCAAAGTGGTGAGCATATGAGCATGTAGAGTAATGAAGCATTGCATTGATGGCATAGCAATGGTTGGCTATGAGAATGATGACACGAACATGATGATATATGTGGATTATGTTTAAATGCTTACTTATGTTGGTAGTGCCTATCGTTCTGTTATGTACTTGCTGAGTCGGTGGACTCACCCTTGCTTCATTGATGTTTTTAGGTGACCGTTGAGGACGACATGTATGGGCGGGAATAGCACATGAATAATTGGCACGAACCAGTAGCACTCTTTGTATCACCTTTTGTCAGTTTATCTAGCCTTTACTAGGCTAGAGTAATCGCTAAAAATACAATGTTGTATCCGAACGTAGCAATATGAACAATCTTAGTGTTGGCTTAAATTCTCCTAGTGTTGTCGAAATGGTAGAGTATGCGGAGGTGGTAACATTCGCGGAGGGTGTGCGGGGTGTTACACTAGGTCGATGGTTATAAGTTGTATGAGATATATTATTGCTAATGTGGGTCAAGTTATGAAAAATTATGCCCAAAGGGATTTTTATTTACGGATATGTAGGGTCGTTTGGAGTCAATCATAGTCAACGGCGAGAATCGGAGCTACGCACATGGAAGACCCGAGACCTAGAATAAGCAAAGATCTTTGGGTGAGATGGATGAGCTTAAGTATGGTACAAGGAAGGCGAAAAATATTAAAAGAAAGTTCGAACAGCGGATTGTACCGTGTGGCTTGGTCGGTCCAAATGAGGCGTGGTTTGGTAGAACGAGCAGGAGAGACTTGTTGATGCGTAGCAAACGGTGGTACACCTACACTTGGCAAGCATACGATTGCGTGCAATGGAAGGAGATAACCGGATTAAGAAAGGGTATCTTGGTAGTTTACCAAAATACCAGAAATTACCTTAGAGTAAAGCAGTGGCGCTTGAGAGAGCGGTTTAGGTTAAGAAAAGCTGAAAAATCAAGTTGAATCAAGGCTAAGGACTTAGCGAATTGGGTTTATGCTCTTTGAAAAGTATGTATAAGTATAGTGTGTGAGTTAAAACCTATGTGCGTAGGATTATCGGATTTCCCCCATATATGCTAAGTGGATAATATCCACTAAAGGTTAGATGTGGCTGGTTAGCCCATCTATTTAAAGAGTTGAGATGGAGACTTGTAGTTAATTATCTAACCATCCTCTCTTGAGACCAAGGGTTCATGAGTTTTAAGGTTAGGGTTTGAGAGAAATTGAGTGTTGTGGTGTGCTCTCTTTTTCTCAGGTGGAGTAGTTGTAAAACCTTTATCCTCAAGTAGCAATACATTAATCTTTGTTCATCTCCATGAATCTCTCTTATGTTGATTGATTTGCTCTTAATTTGGTTGATTTCCCCCCTCTCTCCCCTTCTTGATCTTGCTGTAACAAGAGTATTGTATCATGCATTGCATTCATATACAAGACCTACATCGGGTAAGCATCCCACAAGAGTAGGAAGAGAAAGACCTACTTTGATAGACACTCCACAGGAGTGGAGATTAGACCCCTTATGAAAGAGGATAAGGCAAGAGTGGTTCATCAATGGGTGAACACTTCACTATACTGGCATAAGTTACAATTACTGATGCATCGTATTGTATTGCATGAAAGAAAAAGAAAGAGACAATGATATGGTTATAGAGATTATGATTTATAGTTCACAGATATGGGATTTATGGAGTTGTTATGTTGATGCCACTGTTTTATTATGTACTTGCTGAGTTTTGGATTCACACTTACTTTGTTGTTATTTTTAGGTGATTGATGAAGCGTTTTGAATCGAGAACAGGAGTAGCACATCTGCACTACATGCAATATTAATGATCTAGAGTATCACATATGTTTTCTTCAAGATTGCCTTAGTAAAGTAGTTTGCTAATACGAACTTAGTCAACAGAACCCTCGTAAACTGATGATAAATGTTCGATAACTTCTCTGGTAATGTATATTTCCTAGTTGCAAGTTTAAGTTTGCTATCAGATGCATGGTTTAGGGCATTCTCAGGTGCATGGTCCTAAGTGTTCTTGAGCGTTTTTGGGTGTGAGTGACCTAAGCTTGTAATTGTCAGTTGCCAGCTGATTCCCAGCAAACCGGCAAAGTTAAAGATATGATCCAATGAAGTGTCGATTGACGGTAACACCTTTGTAACTCACAGATGAATTATAGAGATTGATGAGTTGAATCTACCGATTATGAACTACTCCTAGGGCAAGAAAGGTAGATGTGTATCGTAAAGGTACAATGTAAAGGCAAGGTAGACTGATTGGAGTTGGCGTCTGCAAAGTCTTCCGAAGCCTTTCTCCTATTATATCTGGAGTCCACATCTTAACCTCAAGATCTTGGTAGTAATAGTCGGATTCAGCTTTCCATCCATAGTTGCATCTATCTACAAGTTTAAACCTAATTGATCCAATCATCTGTGTCTTTCCCTTACTCATGGCATTGGCTTCGTCACCGAATATATCGGCTATTGCCCATGGCATTGGCTAGTTGTGGTTTCTAAGCCTACAGCCTCTGCTCCATCATTTTTGGTGCCAACATGTGAGTTACCGACATGGCTCGTTGGCTTGCTGACTCAGTGAATCGAGCCCAATCAGATGCCACGTTAGTGCATATAACCACTATTTGCAGCATCATTAGGATGAAAATTGCTCTGGTTTTTCAAACTTAAGGGTGCTAAATCGGTTGTAGTATAGGGTCCAATATGAACTTTGGCAAAAACAGAGGAGGTAAATTGGATTTTTTCCTAACAAATATTACTCATAATAAATTATAGCCGGAGAATGCACCAAGCAACTATAGAGAACGCTCCAAATATATATAGGGAATAATTCCACCAGATTTTTGCAAAAAAAACCTAATGTATATATAGAAAATTATGTAGAAGTCCAAAAGTACTGTAAAGATTTGAAAACAGATCAATTGACCCCACTAGTATTTTTATCCAATAATTAACCCCACACGAACTCAAATTTCTATTCGCCAAAAAAAAAGAATTATGTTGATTAAAAATCTCCTGGAAAAGTACCGAACTTATGTACCTTTTGTGCCGCAGGAACCGACTAATATCGGAGGTAGTATTGCTTGCTTTACCCGGATAACGTGATCCGATAATAATCTTGTTTAGAAGGTCCTCCGCACTGTTGCACTCTGACGCCACAACCCAAGCAACGTGATCGAATCGATCGGAGACGGCGAAATACGCTGCACTCGCGAGGCAGTCTTTCCCACGCCGCGTGGCCCCACGATGGAGATCACCCTCAGGTCATCGTCCGTCGAGCATCCGCACAATCTCATCTGTTGGTCCGCCGATGCCAACGAGATGATCAGCTCTGGCACTGGCAGATGGGGAGGGCCGGGCGTGGCACTGTCTCCGCTCTGGGTCGATTTAGCTGTCTGGTGCCACTTTCGTAAGCTCTTGATCCTATCCTTCAAATGCTTGATGTGGCTCATATGCGCGAGCGCGTCCCACGATGTGATGCTGCGCAGCCGGGTGTAGATACACATGTAGTCCTCGATATCATAAACCAACTCCTGCAGCTGCAGGACCCATTTCTCCTGCAGCGCCCCCTGCTTATTCTCGTCGTTTCCCTCAATTATCACAGTCATCAGCTCCATCTCCCGCTTGATGATTTCGATGTCATTCTTGACACCGCCTTCGAGCTTCATTTGTTGCTTCATCACGTATGTCATTCCTCGCAGAGTCTCCGCAAGGTGGACAGCATCCTTCGGCCTCCAGCTCTTTCTCCCTATCATTCGGAAATGATCATCGTATCACAATACCGGAAACACGAACAGGTCACTCGGAACATGGTTTAGACAAGTCGATAACGGTGGGAACCAAATCTAAACCAAACGACTTCCCCCCCTCAAATTCAAATTTAGCTCAGGAACAAAGAGATGGCTGTCAGGAGGGCCTAAAATTTGCTTCAATGCGGAATACAAGTGAACATTCAAATAACATTACTGTCATGAGTTCTATGTTGTATTTCTATAGACTGGTGTTCCTCGTCTTCTGCTATACTTTTATCTACCATTTGAACCCAGATAGGAACAAGTCAGTCGAGACATAATGGTTTCACCCTTTACAATAGAAAATAGAGGAAGGATTAAGGAAAAGTAACACTGAAACCTTTTGTAACACTGAACAATTTTGATAGTCCAAATTTGTTGGAACAGATGGGTCGGCAGGAATGAATTGCAAAAAAAGAGAAAGAAAGAAAGATTACCTGGACTGTTCGGACGATAAGATCTCTCCTTGTTTGGACTGTATGGACGATAATATCTCTCCCTACCTGGACTGTACGGATGAGGAGATCGCACCCTACCTGGACTGTACGGAGGAGAAGATATCTCCCGTGGCTTATAAACCCTGATGATAACAACGTATTATCTCTCATAAAAATGTGTGGGTAAAGTAAAGAAATAAAGGATATGTATAATGGATAAACAAATATAAGAACAAGGAGGCCATATTTTTTTGTCAGAAGGAAAAATCCGCACCCGCTAGCACGTCGTTTGTCTATATCATCCACCGAGCTCTCTTGAAATCCATGTCTTAGGTTTGAGTCTCCCACCACGACAACATCTTGTTCTCCTAGTCTTTGGTGTTCATCCTCTTTTGTCACCGTACTCTTAACTTCCTCTTCATCCCAGGTATGAGCAAGTCAAAGTCAGACGAGACGCATAATATTTTCCAAATAGAAAAAGGGTAAAGGATAAAGGAAAACAAATGAGTCTTTTAAAAGAGTAAAAACAAATGCATCAGAAAATAGCCGGACCCAAAATTCAATAGAAAAATATGCAATAGTTTGCGCACATGACTATGAAACCTTTTGGACTGGACCATCTAACAATTTTGTCGGATAAAATTTGCTTGGAATAAGACGGTTTGATGGGACGGAATGAAAAGCGGAGTGAAAAAGAAAATTACCTGGCTTCCGTAGATACGAAGAGGGTTCCGGCTGCAAAGATCTGCTGATGACAACAAATATTTAGCTCTGATTACGGTTGGAATAACAAATGGGTAGGGTACACTGGAAGACAGGTCCAGGATCCGATAAAGTAAAGAAATAAAACGATATGGAAAGGAAATAAGAAGAGTTATATTTTTGTTAGAACAAAATCCGGACCTGTTATCTTCTCGTTTGTTTATATCTTCCTAGGGTCCTTTTCTTGATTTCCAAGTTGTTCATTTGTGTCTTTCTCCATAGTCACATCTTGTTTCTGTAGAGCACCATGTTTTCCTATATGCGTCGCTGTACTTTTATCTTCCCTAGACCCGAATACGAACAAGTTAGACTAAGACACATCACATTCGCCAAATAGAATAAGGCAGTGAGTTTAACACACTCTTAGAATAGTACCATCTTGACATATTATATAAGTATATAATACATATTGATCTAAATCGTAACACTTGAAATTAACCTTTCTAGGTGCAGCAAGGAAGAAAACCCAAAAGAGGAGCTATGTATACCTACCCATCCTACATGTGGGCTGGGCCTTTAGCTTGGACTACAGTATTACTAATAGTATTAGAGCATCAACCCTTGTTGCACAGGCTACATGTGTGTTTGGCCTATAGCGGCACACATATCGAGAGATGTTTCTAGGCCGATTGGTGCTAGGGTGTCAAGGGTATGGAGATTGTGGTGGTGATCGGTTCGGCTGAAAAGCTCGTGGCTTATGGCTGAAAACACATGGCTAGCCCCTGATCTGCATTGTTAGTTAACCTTGAATTATACTTGCATATAATACAGTTGACTCAAATTGTAACAATTCCCGATTAGCCTTTTTAGGTGAAGGAGAACAAAAGACTAAAAGAGGTGTTACGCATGCATGCCCACTTCATGTGTGGGATGTGCTTTTACCAATTCCTATAGCGGCACACAACACAGGCCATGTATCGAGAGGTGATTCAGGCGATTGCTCCTAAGCCGAGAAAAGAGGTGTTATGCATTCATGCCCGCACGTGTGGACTAAAGCTTTACGAATACAGTAGTGTCACATAGCACGAGTCATGTCTTGAGGGCTTTTTGGGTAGATTGTAGTTGGAGCGTTATCCCTTTAAAGGTGGAGATTGTAACACCCCATTCTTTGTACCATATTGTGGGTTTATGTTGAGTTGCACTAGCATATAACATATGTTGACTTCAAATTGTAGCGCTTTTGTGTTAACCATTTTGAGCACAGCGAGGATGAAAGCCCAAAGAGGTAATACACATGGGTACCTAGCCCGCAGGGGGGCTAGGCTTTTAACAAATTTTGGGTCATGATTATTACAAATGGTATCAAAGTATCAATCCCCACTGCATAGGTTGCATGAGCTTGTGGCCCTATAGAGGCACATGCTATGGGGCTATGTACTAAGAGACGTTTCTCGGCAGATTGAAAATGAGGATGTCAGCATTTTAAGGGGATAGTACCTAGTGGTGGATCTAGGAATTTTAGGATGGGTGTTGGATTTTAGAGCTAAGTTGCTTGAATACATTGATACATGCAGCGCCAGTCCCCAAAACAACGATACAACGATACGTGTATGTAGATATAATAAAAATACATAAATTACAGAAATTAATGATTTAGTATCCTCTTTCCCGACCACTACATTGGATAATGTCCAGCTTCTTTCCTATGACTCTGAGCCAATTATCTACTTACCCAGGCAGTTGGCGCGGCCGAAGGGATGCCAAGGTGGGCCGGTGACGGAGACCAGGGGCGGCATGGGGAGGTCGCCATGGGGGAGGTTCTCGGGTGGTGGAGGGCGTCGGCCAGGAGTGGGGGGAAGCTCCGGTATGCCGAGGAGATGCTCCCACTGTGAGGAATCGAACCGGGGGTCGCCAAGGAGGAAGTGGCGCTGGCGGCGGCGGTTTTGGTCAGCAATGGGGAAGAAGCAGCGGGCGGTGAGCTCCGGCATGCGGAAGTCCAATTAGCTCGGAGGGGAAGAAAATGGGGAGTGGGAACACACCGTGACATGCTCAATTTGGGAAGGACCAGGTGTTGTGGTTGGAATAGCATGGCGCCGCGGTATTACTTGAGCTCGGCGAACCCAAGGAAAAAGGAAGGAAGAAAGAGGGAAAGTTTGGGAGCAAGGCATGCCGGGGAAGCTATTTATAGCCGGAGAGGAAGTCTTGTGGAGGCACTATTGCGAGCAGAAATAGTGGCGGGGCGGGGCGGCGATGTGCGTAGTCGGCATAAGCGGTACGGCTGGCGGCGAGCGCGCGAGGCACAACATGCGGTGGCGAGGAATGGTGTAGAAGTGATGGCGGGTAGGGCATGGCGCGGATGTGAGGCGGCGGAGGCGGCGCGGTGGCGCGATGAAGGCAGTGCGGCGGCGGCAACGTGGGTACGGACGCCGAGGCAGCTGGTGGCGAGCGAGGGGGGCGGCGGAGGCAGCAGCGGCGTGATAGCAAGCGCGCGCGGCGCGGTGATAGCGCCTGAGGGCGCGGGGCTGCACAGTGGAAGTGAAGGCAGAGTGTGGCGACGGAAGAATGGAGAAGAAAGGAAAAAGAAAGAGGAGGAGGAAGGAGAAAGGAGAGGGAGGAGGCGGGCGCGGGCGAGAGAGAAGAGCGGAGGCGGAGGAGAGAGGAAAGGTAGGGCCCATAAGTAGAGAGAGATAGTGAGAGAGGAGAGGAAAAATGAGAAAAATTGAAATTTGGATTTTTAATTTACATTAGGATTTACTGATTTCAAGTTTTGCATGATATTCAAAATTTTGAATTCTCAGTTTAATTATTTAGATGCGAGTTTTTAATATTCTTTTAGCCATTGCTTTTCTTCACCTAATTAAATTGGATTTCAAAAATTTATTTCCATTATCTAATACTTGAATTTTAATTTGTGTGTAGATCCTCGGATTTCCATTTCTTTTATTAACACCATTATTGTTTTTTACTTTGGATATTATTTCTCAATATATATTAATTTGTGTGTCACAAAACTCTAAAGATTTCAAATAAATATTCAGAAGAAATATGAATGCCAGCAAATTGCAAGAAAAGGTTTTAAAAATTTCGTATTTCTGAACATCTGAATTTTGAGACGTTACAGTAGGAAATTCAAACTTCTGCCGGCCGCTAGGAAGCTGGAAGGCAATCACTCCATACGAGAAGTGGACGTCGTCATGGGCGTACACCACTAGGCACAAAGAGAAGTAGAGAAAGTAGAAGAGCTCAGACGATGGGCGCTACCCCAACTCCACATCACCTATTCATATATCGAGGCACACAAGCGAGCCTAGGTTGAGGTAGGAAACCTCAAGGTCCAAACTCCAAAGTGTCTGCACCTTTTTCAATAGGCGATCGAAGGAATGCGAAGGTTGGCCTCGAGCTGTGCGGTGAAGATGAGTAGCATTCCCATCCCTAGGTCGAGCGATCTTTGTTGGCTTTAGGTAAGGCGGCGAGGTCAACGCTCTCGATCTTGACTTTCTTCTCTAGTTGCACCGGAGCCCTTTTGTCATGTTGGAGCGGCCTAAGAACGACTTTGTGTGAACTTGGTCTTGGCATGGACAGCGCGGTGTGGCCGTGGAGAAGGGCCCTATGTGGAACCGATTATAATCAGTTCTGGCGCCACCGTGAGAATCGGAAAATCCCACCAAGCGCCTCGCGGTGGTGTGATTCGCGACCGCCCGTGAGGGGAAAAATCGGAAAATGAACTACACCACCAATTCCTCGTATCGCAGCCACGGGCGCGGATAGGATACCGCACCGCGCGATGCAGATCGCGATTCCAAACAGGGCCAAGGTTTGGCGCGGACATCTTGTGCAAGCGCAACTTGGGCCTAATGCGGACTACCCACCATAAACTCAACCCAGCGTTGGGGCCAGGAACGGACGAACACCAGATGCGGAGCAAGCCCAAGGGTAGAGGATCCGGAGGTGTTGCCGGTCGGGGTGTGAGAACAGCCCAAGTCCAGGAGCAAGGCCGGTCCAAGCACGATCACAGTTCTGGAGCCCCTCCTCCCTGTTCTCAGTCTATCCTGTCGAGGTTTCTTCTCTCTTCATTGCTTTTCTTGTCCTTTCAGCTTCGGAGCGCATGGTGGATTGATGGTTGAACGTTCGAGTCCGGGGTGAACAGGGAGCAGAGACGTGTGCTCTTGTACTCCCGTGTAGACTTGACCTGCGTGGGGCTGGAGAAAGGCCAAGGAGACAGCAGCAGCTGGGGGAGCAGTACAATAGGCGGTGGGTGGGTGAAGTCTTTCGCGTGCCGACGAGCCGAACTAGGGCCAGGATAGGACACGCGAAAGACTTTCTCTTACTGCAGCACACATGCAGGGTAGGACGGCCTCTTATTGCAGCACACATGCAGGGCAAGCTCCTGATGCATCATGTGCAGCTCTGCAATCAAATGCATTGCATACATCCACACAACAGAGTCTGAAGATTCCGCGTAGTTGCATGTGACATGCTGGCGCAGCTGCGCTCCTGCTGCAGGCGAGTGAACGGTCTGTGTGTCACTGTGTTGATCGGTTTGCAATTGTGGTTCAGTGCTAGCTTTGTGTAGACTTCCGTTCGGAAAGGACGCGCGTCAGATCAGAACTTACGTCCCAGTAAATAACATAATCAATCTGAATTCGGAAACAGGCTCTACTCGAGATGTATGTGCATTTGATAGAAGCAATCAGGCAAGCAATCGTACCATTTAGTGAGCTTTCTTTTGTTTCTTAGTAAATTCCATGTAACCCTAGTTTTTGACACAAAGATAACACAAAACACTATATTTTCTAATTTTTTTCATAGAACCATAGATTTTTACTGCTTGCTCATTTGAGCATCTGGTTTCTTCCTTTTTAATTTCGTTTTTTGTTTTTAGCTTTTTTTTTTGTGTATTTTTATCTTTGTTCCTTTAGGTGGGTTCTTTTGGACTGTAGTTTATAGCTGAAGATTTTGAATTTTGGAATGTTTGCGAGAGGTAGTACGCAGGGAAAAATAGTCGCGTATGATTTTGGCCGGTACAGCTGAATTAAGTACAGTTTATATTACAATCTACTTGTAGACACCGACTTAAAAAATATATCGCTTAAAAATTAGCTACTGTAACAAAAGCAATAAGTCATAAGTCTGAAGTGGTGTCGAACCCACCTCAAGGGCACTGGCCTTGCTTGCTTTTCTACCATGCCAACGTGCAATCGGAGGTGAAGAGTTGTAGGATTTGGAGGAAAGAGAATTATGGAACTTATTCCTTCAAAGAGTGAGAAAGCAGAAAACAACGTGATTTGGCGCCATATGACCAATCAAAGAGGTCTCTTCTTCGTAAAATCTTTGCTTTTAGCCCAAAATTTAAAAGTTTTTCGCCCGGTGTGCATATCACGATGTCATATGCTTTGGCGCCCGTGCGAGAGATACGTAGGAGCCACGGTGGCATCGCCGGCGCCAAAGCCCATATCGCGTGCTATGTAACAATGGCGCTAACGGCCGTGGCGCGTGCTCTGGGACTTAAGCCGAGCACGACCCCCAACCCTTCACTCCTCTCTTGACCCGGCGAACACGACGAGGCGCCATCCCTGAGCTCTCCCTCCAAATCCACTCCAATCCATTGGTTTTTCTCGCGATTTTACTTCCAAACCGAGCAAGCAAGGTAAGGTCCCTCCCCTCCCTTGATTAATTGCATTAGAAGTAGTTGATTTTAGGTTAGATTTGCGTTGAATATGCGTTATCTAATCCGTTTGGTGCGTGTAGATTCATTTTTAGGGTTTAATTTGGGTAACTATGATGGATATGGCTAATCTAGGGTTAGAGCTGTTGAAAAATTGTAGTTCTTATTCATTTTGCATTTTAGGTTGTCATGGGCTTCACCTGTCTGCCACCTCCACCCGGTGTTGCCGTGCCAATGTGTTTTTGCGGCGATCCTTGCAAGGTCGAGAGGTCGGACGAACTGGAGACATATAGGCAGAGGTACTGGATGTGTGCCAACTGGGCGTTCGATCCGCCACGTGCCGCCATTGTCCTCGGCAAGATGGTATGTTGTATTGTCGATTCATCGACTTGGTATTAATTCTGTTGGTTTAACGAATGCGTATATTTGCAGGAGCCTCCACCGCTTTGTGATTTTGAGCAGTGGATCGACACTGAGATCGGCGAGGATGACAAGGAATACCTTACTTGCCGCTAAGAAGTGGGATGAAGAAAGAAAGGAGAGGTAGGAAAGGGAGAAGAAGCGGGAGGAGGCCACGAGGAACATCGCGAGGAGGGCGTGGGAGGGCGCGGCAAGGCGCAAGGGTGAAAGGCGAGAAGAAGCTAGAGAGAGCGCAACGTGCCAAGACGACCCTTGAGGAGTACCTAATGCTTTGAGGAAGGGAAGTGGCCTCAATGCACTTAGTAGATTGTTGCTATGTATGTTTAATGTTTGATGTATCCGGACGTATGTATTTTACGAGAATTTATGAACTATGTATATGGACTATGTATGTATGTTTGTATTGGGTCGTAATGCTATGTGTCGTGCTTATTCATTTGGTGTAATGTTAATTAGTATTGTTTGCGCGAATGGAACGAAAGAAATGGCCAAACTTGCAGTTTTAATGCAAGTTCAACTATCACGGCGCTAAACACCCTGGCGCCGTATGCAAATAGCACGGCGCCAAAGGGCCTGGCGCCGTATTTGAATACCTCGGCGCCAGGCCCTTTGGCACTGTGCTACCTAAACCTGCAGAAAAAACAACAAAGTTGTTGTTTTTCTGCATATACAAAACACATGCACATACACACATATACATACATTCACATACAAAATAGCTGAATACTTAAATAACAACATCACATAAGTCTCAATAACGTAGAACAACATCACATAACTCTCAATAAATTTCACAACATCACACAGGTCTCAGCGCACAAAATAGAGTCAGTCTCGCTGCCTCTTGGCCCTTCCCTTGCCCTTGGCCAGAGCATCAGTCCCTGGAGTATACGTGCTCAGGGGACGGGTTGAACGACGAGGCCGCTGCAAAGCCTGAGTAGATGGTGCATCGGGCATCTGCGAAATCCCAATCTCGTCGTGGGTAGATGCCTCCTCTCCTCGTGCCCCTCCTCATCGTCATCCTGCTCCGCCTCATTGTCATCCTGCTCCGCCTCGTCGTCGTCGTCATCGCCTGGCTAAAATTCGTAGTGCGTGACGAGCTCCTCGTGGACCGGCGCCTGCCGACGTGTGATGACGAGGCTGCAGCGGCTGAGGCACCCGAGCATTGGGAAGCCGCCGGTATGATCACGTCGAGCGTGCACGGCAACCACAACGACATGCCACCCGACTAATGCGACGTCTAAGTCTCAACAAGTAATGATATGTCATAATAGTATACATGTTGAATGGCTCTAACTTAACGAATTATCTTCGTACCTTCAAGAAGTCCCTCAGGCGACTCATTTGTCAAGACCACCAACTAGGTAGTGAGAGCCTCATCGATCTTATGCAGGGTTCGAGAGAAGTCCTCTAAAGAAATAAGGAAAACATAAGTAAGTGCGAGATAAACATATTGAATCAAAGTATTGCAAATATCATGCTTTCTGTACCACTCGATCGAGAATCAGAGTGGCCTCGACCACTGTGCCCTCCCTCGCACGCCTGTCGTACGCAGTGTCCTCGTCCTCGGACAAAGCGAGGTCCACGTAGTCAACATCAGTCCACTGCTGCCTCAGCCTGTAGCAGGTGGTAGTGTGGTACCAGGATAAGTAATTCCGGAAGCTGGCGTTGGTGTGGGGGGTATCGTCCCGCTCGCAGTTGTCCTCCATCCTCCTCCACCATTGGACGTAGTCTCGGTGGTGATGAGCGAAGTCTGTCACCTTTTGTTGGCGGACCCTGTCGAGCCTGTACATATAGCAGATGTCAACAATAGGTGTTAGAGTAAGAACCAATATAATTCTAAATGAAACAAAAATTGTAACTTACTTGTACAAAGCAACAGAAGTCGACACCTCCTCAGGGGGTAGAACTGCAAGAGGCCAAACTGGCGCGCGACTCTGTGGAGGAGGTGAATCTCCACAGTATAGAAGCAAATCAATGGACACCTCATCCTCCAAATATGATAGTCCCTGTGGCACATGGTGCTTAGCGGTAGAGCTAGAACACGTGCCTCGAGTAAAGCGCCACGAGACCTAGTAAGCAAACACACGGCAATCGATTAACCATGTACAAAACCAAGAAGCTGTCGGAAAATAGATGCATTACCAATTTCTTACCATCATGGGAGACAAGGTGTCCAACTCGTTCTTTGTAATTCACGTCGCCCATCAGTGGTCGCGAGCAGGCGAGGCGTTCTCCCAGTGCGCCACGGTGAGGGCGAGGTCATCCACACCTGTGATGCCAAGGCTGCGCTTGGAACACTGAGGCGCCCCATAGGAATGCGTGACCACATCCACACTGCAAAAGGAAGGCGCGACTCTGGCGTCGGCGTGGTTGCGCTGCGTCTGCGGGCCTCGCAAAGGCGGCGGTAGAGAACGAGAGGACGCGAGCCCGGTGAACTATCGATCACGGAGGCGGTGGATGTACATCCACGGCGGCGTCCCCGTGGCGTCGGAAAAGCACGGCCCCAAACATGTGGAGGACCCAAACTCGGCAGTGGTAGTTCACCGTGGCGTCGTCTGCGTCCTCAAGGCATGTACCAAAGGTAGCCCGCAACCAGCTAATGTGGACCCCCGTGGTAGTTCACCGTGAAGCAGTGGGGTGTAGCAGTTGTCGTAGACCATCAAGTGGAACCCATCATGGGTTCGAGGACGAAGTATGGGAATCTCCTAGAAAATGCTTTAAAAGTTAGCTGCCGTCCTCCGTGACACATGTAACATGAGAAAAATACATTTCGATAACACACGTACCTGGCCGTCCTCCGTGAGCCTGCCGCGGTGCTCCCTATCATAGAACTCGTACAGCAGCCGGTACCTCGCCATCCTGTGCATTCAAACATACCTCAGTCGAATCGGCCGCAACAACAAAATGCTATAACTATTAACGAAAAACCGATATACCATATTGGATAAACTAAATTACTAATATCACTAATCGCTAATTTCTCTCCAATATTCATCACTTCTACCAATTTTTCCTATTTCTAAACCTAAAAACGAATCTACACCTATACCTATTTCTAAACAAGCAAACATACCTATTTCTAGACAAGCAAACAAACCCTAAAAACATACCTATTTCTAAACATTCATCAATCTCATTCAAATCAAACCCTAAAAACGAATCTACACCCATGACTACTCTTACATTACGCATATCTATTGCAAATCCAACCTAAAACCGAGCCAAATCCAACTAATTTCATCTAGGGTTTCAAATCTTGCCCCACAAAATGTACCTCAAATAATCCATATCTATTGGAAAAATCAAGGGAGGGGAGGGAGTTCACCTTGCTTGCTCGGTTTGGAAGCAAAATCGCTAGAAAAAGCAGCGGATTGGAGTGGATTTGGAGAGCGAGAGAGAGCGAGCGGCGGCGGTGCTATGCGTTCGCGAGGATGAGTGAGGGGCGGTCGTGCTCGGGTTTAAGTCCCAAAGTGCGACGCCACGGCCGCTAGCGCCGTTGTTACATAACTGCGGCGCCATGGGCTTTGGCGCCGTGCTATGCCACCGTGGCTCCTCGTGTCACGCATGCGGTGCCAAAGCATATGGCTCGTGATATATACCCTAGGCGCCATATCCTTTAGCATCGTGCTAAGAGTCTATTTTGCAAATCTTTTCTCTAGAGGTCCATATGTAAAAAAACTTCCAAATTTTGGGCTAAAAAGTAAAAATTTTACCTCTTCTTCTCTGGTTCACTGATTTTGTCCAAGATCCTTGTTATTTATTCAACATTAGATTCGTGCTTAACCCGTTTGAGTACTTATGTCCCATGGATTCTAGGCAGTTGCATGTTAAGTCCTCTTCTGGTTATAAAAACGATCATGCATTAGCATTAGCATCAGTTGTTGTATTGCTTCAATCCAGTTGCACCTCAGATTATCTTGCGTCTTGAGTTGGTATGAATTGTTTTAGCTTTCAGATTATCCTGTCGAGGTTTCTTCTCTCTTCATTTACTTTTCTTGTCCTTTCAGCTTCGGAGCACATGGTGGATTGATGGTTGAACGTTCGAGTCCGGGGTGAACAGGGAGCAGAGACGTGTGCTCTTGTACTCCCGTCTAGACTTGACCTGCCTGGGCCTGGAGAAAGGCCAAGGAGACAGGCAGACAGCAGCAGCTGGCGGTGGTTGGGTGAAGTCTTTCGAATTTTTTTACGAATAATTTATTTTTTACTTAAAATTATAGAAATATATCTACAGAATTTTTTTTTACAGAAATAGGCTCTAATCACCTAATGGAGAACGACTAGAGCCTATCGCCCAACCAGGGACCGACACAATCTGTCACCCTACCCTGGAGCGACTGCAGCTAGTTGCCCTCCCGTTGGGCGACTTTCATGCAGTCACCCAATGGGGGGCGACTGCACTCAATCCCCTATGAATATTTTAAATTTTGTCAATTTTGTAGTTTTAAAGCGGTAAAAATCTCTGAAGTTTATGTTTATTGTATGTTGTAGGTGCGTAAAAAAGTTTGAAAATTTTTTTAGGAACGCTTGACCATACAACGATTGATACATACAATGCTAAGTGATATTTTGATGTTACTGAGAATTTTCGTGCGGTTGCCATCATTGAAGTTCACTATTCGTTTGGACCGTGCATCGAGTAGGTAACGAGGTATAAGTAAGCACGACACGATGCTAAAAGTTCACATCATAAAGAACAAACGTAAGCAGTACATGAAACAATGGTGTACAATGAGGACTACCCTCAGTCGCCACCCTGGCCTGACTGGCTCCACGCCCGTGTCCTCCCGTACGGCCCCGCTTGGCCGTCCTTTGCTGCAACATTCTGACGCTCACGAGAATGTAAAGCGATCGAGCGTGTCGCACCCACCCTCGAGTGGTGGAGTCGGTGCACCTCTGGTTGTGTACCCTGCGGTGCAAGGAGGCAACGCCGAGAGAACCTCTGGTGGCGTGTCGGAGGTGTAGACCAGGCGCTGCTGACCCACTTGGAGAAATCTTGGTCCGAATCGTCGGGCTCGTGGAGGGCGAACCGCTGCTCGGGCGGAAAAGACACGCAAAAGTAATATCGTTAGTTTGGATGTAAAGCATTACGATAAAGCGGAGATCGTGCGATCACGTAGCCTTAGTTGGCGCCATCGCGCTGAAGGAGGCGTCGATGTCAGTACACCCAGTGTGGGTAAGCTAGGGATGTACGAAGGACGTGAGAACATCTGCCCTAGCGGTGTACGAGGCCATCCCCAGCAAATCCTCCGGCCTCGTCCGGGTGAGGTCTTTGTAGGACATGCCCACATAGAGCCTCGAGTAGTGTCATGCGGTCGGGCGGCACCGTGTGAGCCGTCAGTGTCTTTGGGCATGGGCGTGGAGGCGCTACCCCTCCTTGAAAGCGATGAGTGCGCGATGTGCTCCTCGTGGCCCACCTCGGCACTGCGGCAAGCCTATGCAACATACTCTCGGCCTCGTGACGATTGAAACACCCACGTCGGTGAAGGAAAAGACATAAAAGGTTAATTATCCAAGGTAGCATTGCCATTAGGAATGTTGAAAATACGTGTAATGTACCACGATGTGCGCGTCCGCGCAGGTGCCTGAGATACGTGTGCGCCGGGCGGCGGTGTGCGGGTGGCGGGTCCACGACATGTCACGAGCCTCGTGCGTGTCTGGCCCTGGTACCAGCGCAGGTACTCCGTGTGCTCCATGATGTGTAGGGGCGGTCCTCCTCAACCACGTCGTCATGCGCACCGTCCCACTGCGCAATCCACCCCTACATCTTCGTCGTCCAGTCCGTGCCGTGTTTCACTCCCTTTCTAGAGTGCCTACTTGTAGGACCACTTCGTTAGTAATTTCCAATGGAATAGTAAGTATGTACAATTTTATAAGATGCGGGCACTCACGCGTGCCGCGAGGCGGCGGTGCAGGTCCGTAGTACCGGGCGACTGGCGTGAGCCAAACTACCGCATCACTCAACTGCGGCAGTAGTCCTCCATGAAGATGTCGTGAAGCGAGCTTCGGCGCGTCGACCCGAAAGCCCGTCGCGCTAACGAGAGGTCGACAACCCATCGAGCACGGTCCATCGGTGCGCATGTGAGTACGGCTCCCGGCGCACGTCATCGGCGTGGCGTTAATCGCTCAACAAAGGCGGATAAGCCCGCGTGACCTGCACATGTGCGAAGCTGCACCTGCAAGGACGAATAGGTGTTACGTACGATCGTCGTTAGTACAAAGGAAGTATTTCATGTGCCCAGAACAAATGCAGGGCCAGCTTCCTAATGGGCCAAGGTAGGACGGCCTCTTATTGCAGCACACATGCAGGGCAAGCTCCTGATGCATCATGTGCAGCTCTGCAATCAAATGCATTGCATGCATCCACACAACACAATCTAAAGATTTCGCCATAGTTGCATGTGACATGCTAGCGCAGCTGCGCTCTTGCTATAGGCGAGTGAACGGTCTCCAGGTCTACCCACTGAGAGGTGTTCTGGGCTCCAGCGTGGGCCTGACGACCCTCTATGCCTTCTGCAGTTGCCTCCCCTACTACCACGGCGGGCGTTTGTTGGCTCCGGCTTTCCTACATCTATCGCAAGACTTTCCATAAGTCTACGGTTCTTGCGCGGCGTCCGCGGATTGTCTCAAGGCGCCTGCCGCGCGTCGATGCGGGGAGGACACCCTCCGCCCTTGCGTGCCGATGGCGCCGGTGTCGACGTTGGTATGAGCCTTAGGGTTTAGGTTGGCCATCGTCACCAGGTCCCCTGCTCGCGGTGCTTCCTGCCCCATTGTTGGTGCAATCGTCAAAGGGCCTCCTTCGTCACCCATCATTGCCGAGATGTCCTTTGTCTTTGGTGTGCCATTGCCACAAAGGTGGGGGTCCTTCATGGGCTGCCTCTGTTGCTCTCGTTGCGGTGACTTTGGAGACGGTGCTCCTTAGGGTCGACGTCGCCGCCTTCTTTGGGTCAATGTCTTTTCGGGGTCAATGTCGCGCCTTCTTCGACTCCATTGTGTCTAAACGCTCCTACCTTAGCTCATGACTTCTTTGCTGGTCCCTCTGACGGCACCAAGCTATTATAGTTACGTACCAAAAAGTAAACAAAGGGGCGTGAGGAGGCCACAATGGGGCTACCCGAAGCCTTACAAATCGTATAGACTGGAATAAAAGTCTATGCTACATATGTTTATCCGAAAAGAGCTCTCTGCCCCATGGTGCCTTCAATCATATATTTATAGCCATGAGGAGGTTTGTTATATAAATATCTCTATCTGGGTATACGTTTACAGGGGTAAATATGCTTTTCCCTAACTTACAGTTACATGAATACCTCTATCTGGATCTACACGTAGAGGTAAATATTGTCTTTTCTAGCCTACAACCTTTTTGCTAAGCTGGCCGAATAGCCTACTGGTGCAATGGGCTAACAGGGCTAAGGTGAGGTCACTCCAACAATATTGATCTTTCTTTGCAGGTTTTTAAGATGGCTACAGAAAATTACATGTCCCCGGGATGCTTTAATGTGTAGAATTTGTGCAGCTTTTGTTGAGCAAGCGACTTCATTCTTGCTGAATTCTGTTAGTCCTGAACTTAATGCTGATCCAGTTGTCGATATAATTGAAGTATAGTGACATCCAAAGCATGTATGAATGGTACATGTCTCTGGGAATGCCTTTATCGAAACCAAATTTATTTGATTTGGGAAGGCGCAGTCAACTGGCAGCTGTATGATGATCTAATGGAGTAAATACCTACCTCCGTAAGGAGCTTCGGTAAGATGTGCAGACAGTGGTGCAAGAAGGTTTATAGGTCCAAACACAGTGCGGTACAGAATTATTTGATTGAAACACACACCTACAGCCTCCGTTTCGTAAGCCCTTACATACTAATAAAGCTAAAACCAGAAAAAAGAAGACCGAAGAAAAATATGTTAAAGATCTAGTCAATTTTTGGCATATTTTAATCCAGAAATTTAGCACATAAAACATGACATATAAAAGCATGAGTGATTCAACGATGATGTATTCATATTCGCTAATGAACAAGCTAACAGCAGCACCTATTAACATATTCATAGCGCACAGAAACAAATACACCAGAGAAGTTTTCAGATTATACCCTTGGGCGGGGCCAGTGTCGGTGACACCGGAGGCGCCGTTACCATCAGTCGACATGATGGCATATTCGATGTAGTCGATCGGCGTGATGCGGGGCGGCGTGATGCGAGGAAGATGTTCGCCGTGCAATCTCGCGAACGATTCACCACGAAGTAGATGGCGAGCGTCACAGTTGGCGATCGCGCGGTCGCTCCCAAAAACTTGATCGCCCGTCTACGTGCGAGTGCGCATAAGCGGGACGGAGTTTGAGCCTACTCGCCCGAACCGCTGCGCGCAAGGTTACGGGCCGGAGATTGAAGAGCGACAACAAAAAGCGAACGGAATTCTCTTCTTTTTTCCGTATGGAGTAGAGAGCCTTTTATGCTCTGTACTTTTGTAACGACAAAAAGCGAAGAGCGATTATCTTGAAGCCATTAGTCACTAATGCTTGTAGCCATTACTCAAAGTAACGCAGCCATAATTCACTAGTAAGCTGCTGCGCATTCTGCCAGCCATTCGTTCATACTATTTCTGCGAGTCGGTGCGTTTCGATTTTGAATAGATAAAGAAAAAGCGCGCCCGCACCCGACACGCCTGCGCACATGCACCGCGGCTCGGCGTGGCGGCGGCGGCGGCGCGCGTGTGTATTGGCTCTCTCCAATTCCACAAGGGGGTTACCACGTTCCACCTTTTAAAGTAGTGTAACTCCCATTCAATTCTCCATATGGGACTAAACAGTTTTTCATTTGGGCCTAGGAATTTGATTTGATTAATTGCTAAATTAAAGTGGACCAAGCCCAATTAATCCAACAATCCCCACCAAGTTTCAAGGCACACGAAAAATGCTCTCAGTTCTGCTGTTGTTTGATATACCAGTGTTTCGATGGAGATGATAAGTTGAATATCCACCTAGGAAAGGAGTTACACTCATCCACAATGAACAATGGACTATGCCTTGAATTGTGAGTTTTGTGCGAACAAGCTTTACCCAATTCCTTTACTAGTACTAGGTGCCTAAAGCATCCCCTGCAGTTGGGCGTATAAGACATACTCCATGCCTATTCATGAGTATCTAGAGATCACCCAAATCTCATAGGCTGTGACCAGCGATCGAACTCATATAGGTGTGTTCCTTCTAAGATGTCTGTGAGGCGACATCTCTGCTCTAAATAAGCCACTCGGATCACATTGAGGTAAAAACCAACCTGCCATACGAGAATAGGAGAGAAGCGCATCATTGAAGAAATGAGCCTGTAAAGGTCTCTCCTCGATCAACCAACGACTTGTTTCACCATCCTACTTCACGGGATCTCCGATCACGTAGAACAATTACCAACGTGGTATGACTCGTGTAAGTCTCGAGCCCATCTCACTCGATGCACTATTTATCACATTACGTGATAAACCCTTTGTAAATTGGTCGGCGATTATTAGTTGTTTGGACATAGTCGGTGCTATCACTCGGAGTTTTTCACTTTACGGCGGACTTCAACCGCCTCTTAACATGCCTAGATGACTTCATGTTGTCCTTAGAACTGTTCACCTTGATAATTACTGATCGATTATCACGGTTCATCGAGATAGCGGTATCGGTTTTCAACCACCGGCAAATCCATAAGGAGTTCGCGAAGCCACTCGGCCTCAATAGTTGCGGTATCTAACGTTGTGAGTTACGCTTCCATGGTTGACCTCGTTAAGATGGTGCGCTTGCAAGACTTCGAGAAGCACCACCTCCAAGTGTGAACACATATCCACTCGTGGCTTTTATCTCATCGGCATCAGAGATCCAGTTTGAATCACTGTAGCCCTCCAGTACCTTTGGGTACCCAGCATAGTGAATACCATAGCTCACGGTCGCCTTTAGATAGCGCATCACTCTCTCAAGAGCACGCCAATGATCATCTCCCGGATTTGAAACAAATCGGCTTAGCTTGCTCATAGCAAGCGAGATGTCGGGTCTCGTAGCACTAGCTAAATACATCAATGAACCAATGATGCAGGAGTATCTCAATTGATCCTTGTTATTCTTGATTTTCCTCAATAACACACTAGGATCATAAGGGTAGGAGCAGGCTTGCGATCACTATAACCAAAGCGACTCAAGACCTTCTCTACATAGTGATATTGCACAAGTGTAACCCCACCATCACCTCCTATCAGTAGCTTAATGTTAAGAATCACATCACCACTCCCAAATCTTTCATCTCAAAACTCTTGGACAGAAAGTCCTTGACCTCCTCAACCACATTGAGGTTGGTCCCAAAAATCGATATGTCATCAACATACAAGCACAAGATCACTCCTTCTCCCCACCATAGCGATAGTACATACATCATCGACTTCATTCACAACAAAGCCAGCGGATGTCAAAGTTCATCGAACTTCTCATGCCATTGCTTAGGTGTTTGCTCTAGGCCATACAAAGACTTTAACAACACACACCTTTCCTTCTTGACCTTCTACCACAAACCCGTCTGGTGATCCATATAAATCTCCTCCTCCAACTCTCTATTTAGGAAAGCTGTCTTAATGTCCATTTGATGAGCAAGCGGACCATGAGAGGCGGCGGGGGCAAGTAGTACTCGAATTGTGGTCAATCAGACCTTGGTGAATAAGTATCAAAGAAGTCTTCGCCTTCTTACGGATATAATCCTTGGCCACAAGCCTTGCCTTGTACTTTTCAATTGTACCATCAGGCCTAAGCTTTTCTTGAAAACCCATTTACATCCTCTGAGTTTACACCCATAAGGACGGTCAACGACCTCCCAAGTTCCATTAGACATAATAGAGTCCATCTCACTCCATCTTGCTTCCTTCTAATAGTCGTCGGGAGAAGAATATGCCTCTTCCATGATTTTTGGAGTGTCATCCACGAGGTATACAATGAAATCATCACCAAAAGACTTTGCAATCCTCTGTCTCTTACTCTTTCGAGTAACTTCATTGTTATCCTCCTCAGGATTTTCCATAGGCGTTTCCTCAATATGTTCTATCGGCACAAAAGAATCAAGGAAAATTATAGGTTCTTGACTAGATGAGCTAGGTACATCACATTTCATAGGAAATTCATTCTCAAAAAATGTAGCATCTCTGGACTCTATGATTGTACCAACACGCATGTCAGGTACTCCAGTTTTTATAATTAAGAACCTATAACCCACGTTGTGCATAGCATAACCAAGAAATACACAATCTACGGTTTTTGGTCCAAGTTTGCGCTTCTTGACGGTTGTACGTTAACTTTGGCCAAACATCCCAGTGCGCAAATGCGAGAGAGTCAACTTCTTCTTTTCCCATTCCTCGAATGGTGTTACTACTTTGTAGGAACTCTATTCAGGACATGACACGCGGTCAATATAGCCTCACCCCACCATTCCTTAGAAAGTCCCGCAGTGTCTAACATGGCGTTAACTAAATCAGTTAGAGTGCGGTTCTTTCTTTCGGCAACTCCGTTTGATTCGGGAGAATAGGGAGGTGTCCTCTCATGAATAATTCCATGTTCCTCGCAGAATAAAGTAAACTCATTTGAAAAATACTCTCCCCCACGATCAGACCTACCCGCTTGATTTTCCTCTCAAGTTGGTTTTCTACCTCGGCTTTATAGATCTTAAAGTAATTCAACGCTTCATCTTTTGTTTTCAATAAGTACACATAGCAAAATCTAGTGCAATCATCTATAAGTGTCATGAAATATTTCTTCCCACCTTTAGTCAACACGCCATTCATCTACTTTCAAATCGGAATGAATGAGTTCTAACGGTGCCAAATTCCTCGCCTCTTTTCTGCCTTGTGAGGCTTGCGAGGTTGTTTCGATTGAACACGCATGGCACTTAGAACCTTTGACCAAAGTAAATTTGGGATTAAACTCATATTAGCTAAGCGCGTCATACACCCAAAATTAACATGACAAAGTCGTGAATGCCAAACATTAGATTCATCATCATCCTTACACACATGGTTCACAAATTTATTATAGGAATCCATCAAAGAAAAGCGGAACAAGCCTCCGCTCTCATAGCCTTACCAACAAATGTTTCATACTTAGACACGACACATTTATTGGACTCAAATGCAAGCCTAAAACCATCTCTACACAATAGAGATCCGCCGACGAGATTCTTCTTTATGGAGGACATCTTGCACGTTCTTGGTGCGCGGTCTTTCTTGAAGTAAACTTGGATCGTAGTACCAACACCATGAACAGCTGCATGCGATCCGTTTCCCATCAACAAGGAGGAACCTCGGCGGACGATAAGATGAAAACAAGGAAATATCAGCACACACATGAATATTAGCACCAGTGTCAACCCACCACTCGGGTGATTGACAAGCGAGAAAGAAGCGTAGGTCAATAATTACCGTACCCCAATGTTCCTCCGGCATCACTAATAACCATGTTGGCGGACTTCTTACGCTTATCCTTGCGGTGGATAATCCTTAGCCCAATGGCGAGAATCACCGCACACAAAGCAGCCGCCCTTTCCTTTGCCTTTCTTCTTAAACTCGGTAGTAGCCTTGGCCTTGACAATAGGCTTATTTTCTTCTTATTGTGGGAAGGTGAGGTTCTTCTTACACCAAATTGGCACTAGAACCTCCCTCGTGACAACTTTCTTGCCACAGTATCTTTTGCCTTCGCCTTCTCTTCAACACCAAGAGAGCCAATGAGATCGGTAACACCGAACTCCTGCCTCTTGTGTTTTAGAGAGGTAGCAAAATCCGACCAAGAAGGTGGTAACTTGGCGATAATACATGACCACAAACTTGTCCGTAACTTCGCACTTATTGTTCTCAAGCTCCTTTGCGGCGCTGAATCTCATGAGCTTGTTCTACTACGAGCGGTCATCGACCATCTTGTAGTCATAGAACCGCTTCATGACATCGACTCACTGCCGGCATCGGAAACTCGAACTTGGCCTCAAGTGCATTCCACATCTCTTTGCCCGTAGGCAAATGCATGTACACATCCACAATGTTATCCGCCCGATATGTTGACAAGTGCACCTCGAAACAAGTTATCCGCTACATTGAACTTGCGTTCGTCCTCATCGACAGAGGCTCGTGGGCTTGCCTTGTGCAACATGAAAACATTCCATGGCGATAAACCACGGATCGCACGTGCCGCCATCTCTTAAAATTGGAACCATCAAGCGGAGGGTGCGGCTTAAGCGGCAAAAGCCAACTACGAAAAGACCTATCAAGTTTTTGGATTGTTAAAGATCTACTCAATTTTGGCATATTTTAATCCAGAAATTCAGCATATAAAACATGACATACAAAAGCATGAGTGATTCAAGCGATGATGTATTCATATTCGCTAATGAACAAGCTAACGGCGGCACCTATTAAAATATTCATAGCGCACGAAACAAATACACGGAGAAGTTTTCATATGATACCTCGGGCGGGGCGATGTCGGTGACACCGGGGCGCTATTACCATCGATCGACATGATGGCCTATTCGATGTAGTCGATCGGCGTGATGCGGGGCGGCGTGATGCGGAAGATGTTCGCCGTGCGGTCGCGACGATTCACCACCGAAGTAGATGAGCGACGTCACGCAGTTGGCGATCGCGCGGTCGCTCCCAAAACTTGATCGCCGTCTACGTGCGGAATACGCAAGCGGATGGAGTTTGAGGCCTACTGCCGAGAACCCTGCGCGCAAGGTTACGGGCCGGAGAGTATGAAAACGACAACAAAAGCAGAACGAATTCTCTTCTTTTTTCCGTATGGAGTAGAGAGCCTTTTATGCTCTGTACTTTTGTGCAACAAAAGCGAAGAGCGATTATGCGAAGCCATTACTCGAAAGTAACGCATGCCATATATAATTCACTAGTAAGCTGCAATTCTTGACCATTCGTTAATACTATTTACTGCGAGTCGGTGCGTTTGATTTCGAATAGATAAAGAAAAATGCGCCCGCACCCGACACGCCTGCGTCTGCGCACACGCACGGCTCGGCGTGGCGAGGCGAGCAAGCGCGCGCGTGTATTGGCTCTCTCCAATTCCACAAGGGTGTTACCACGTTCCACCTTTTAAAGTGGTGTAACTCCCATTCAATTCTCCATATGGGACTAAACAGTTTTCATTTGGGCCTAGGAATTTGATTTGATTAATTGCTAAATTAAAGTGGACCAAGCCCAATTAATCCAACAAAATACTCTACGGAAAAAAAAGACATTCTCATGGCGTATAGCCGGATGTCGAAAGTGCGAAATAGGATGGTTTGTAAGGACTATTAACACATAGCAGACTATTCAAAAACACAAAGAAAGAAAAACACAATAGATTGGCATTTGGGTTCATTCGTGTTACTGATCAATGATTATCCTGGGGCCCTTGTCATCTTCCCTCGCCGCAGTTGCCACATCTTGTACTATCAACTGGGTAACCTCACCTGCGTTGTCATGTACTCTTAGATGGACTTCTTTGAGAATTTTAAGGTTTTCTATGCCATAAAGGCCATCCAAAACGCTGAACCGTAGCTCAAGCCTTTCGAGGTTCGGCATTGCGTTTTGCGGAAAGCTTAGTGGTGGCACGAAAGGAGCAGAGACGCGAAGAAGCTTGAGATTCTCAAATCCGCCATCCGGAACGATAATCTCCCCATCAGAGTGCGCCTTGTTCTCCTCAATAATGGCGGATGTTTCTCGATCCTGCTTTGCTGCAGTAAGTGAAAATGTGAGAGAAAATAGTGTCTTCAGCTGGCTGAGGTGCCTCAAAGCATCTGCCCTGAGCGCTGTCACCGAAAGGGTTAGCTTTGTGAGAGCATCCAGTTGTGTGATCCATTTGGGGAGCTCAACCAACTTGCCAGATAGCTCGAGAGAATTGAGAAACCTGGGAGGGGAAGAAAGATCATCCAGTGATTTGAGAAACTCAGATGACTCGTCATCGATTACCAGGGTGTGGAGAGAGTAGCCGCCGAGGTACTCGATGGAGGAGTTTAGATCTTCGAAAAGCTTGTCCCCCTTTTGTATGTTGAGCCTGTAAATGGCGAGCTTCCTCAAATCGGTCAAATGGTGGAGGTCTGCTACTGCAGTTGGTTCTTGAACGATCTCGATACCGGACAGTATGCGCAGGGCCTTCATTGTTTTCTTCTTTAGGTCTTCAGGAAGCTTCAACGCTTTCCTTGTTCTTTTATTCCCACCAAGTATGTTAATCACTCGTTCAAGCAGGCATATGGTTTTAGGTAGCTCTGCCACATTGGTCTCCCTTATGTCCAGAGTCTCCAAATACTGGAGCTTTCCAATCGTTTTAGGAAGCTTTTTAATGTCTGTCTTTCGGAGGCTCAGATACTTGAGTAGAAGCATTTTGCATATCTCCTTAGTGTGATGCTGCTTGAAATCCTTGCAACCTTCAAGATCTAGCACCTGAACAATTCCAAACTTAAATGAATTGGAAGGCAGTTGGTTCAAGCTCCCAAGCATGGTCAGTGATCGGACATGAGACAAGTTCATGCTGTCCGTTGCATTCCCACGTTTAGAAGCACCGCCTTGGAGGGACAGCCGACGGACTTTGCTACTAGGCGGCGGCATGAGCCAGTGGCCACCAACCACAGTGACGAAGTTCTCTTCGCTTGCCTTGGATACAATGTACTCGAGAACCATGTCGTGAACTTGATAGCTCTTCACCTTTCCATTGCTGCTGTGCTCTACAGGTCGTATGATTTTCTCCTTATGAGATGGTTAAAATATGTCTCTGCAACATCCTCCACACTAAGCCCCTGCTTCTCACTGACAAAACCTTCCGCTATCCATCGCCTTGTGAGACGCTTTCTGCTAATTTTGCCACCCTTTGGAAATATGCTCAAATACAGCGAGCAAGTCTTGATCTCAGCAGGCATATCATTGTAGCAGTGACTAAGAATCCTCGTGACTCCATCCTGGGTAAGAACTTTCACAGAGTCTGGTACTAGAGTAGTGCAAACTTTACTCCATTCTTCCTCAGATTTTGCTGGGTTGCAGGCGACGTGCCCAGCCATGGTAACTATAGCCAATGGCAGACCCCGCACATTTCCCAGAGTCTGTCTGGAATTTTTCTGCATCAGTTCGTCATCTTTGCCAATTTTGGACTCAGCTACGACTTCCATGAATAATTCTTCGGGATTGTCCCACATAGTGCCCCACTTTATGGATATAATCTCCTTTCTCTCTTTTACATGTACTGGCAACAGCTTGAAACCGTGTAGTAACTATTATCCTACTGCCTTTCTTACTTGTAGGCAAGGACTTTCTAATCTGCTCCCAAGTTGTTGCGGACCATACATCATCAATTAACAGCAAGTACCTGCCATGGAAAGAATAGGTCAATGGCAAGGTGCTTTCAAAGAAAATAATAAAGGGAAAAAGTGCAGAATGCACAGTAGATGACTATTTTTACATTTTGATGATGCAGATCATATATATAAAAGCATGTGAATCAATGATCATCTGGATGTACAGTTAGCTACTCTACATTTTTGCACTAGACCATCATTCAGACTTTCTTTCTTTCTTTGGTGGAAAACCATTCAGACTTGTGATGTATGGTACCTGTTTTCATTCAAGTGGTTCTCCAGCTCTTTTTTGAGTTCTTCTAGCTTCAGTGTCTGTATGTTGACATGCGTTTTCTCTGAGGTGCCACTGCGCGGTTCGTTGGGCATGACAAGGCCCAATGTGGTACCAATGGCGGCCACGAGACGGTTTGTCTCCGAACCGCCGCCACCACTGCTGCCTTGCTGCTCGCGATCATGGTCGGACTGCGGCATTACTTGAGTGAGTATGCTCCTCAGTATGGCCTCGTGGTCAGAGCTCTGGGACACCGTGACCATCGCCCGGCGGTCAAATTGACCGCCGAATTTCCGGTACAATGCCGTGGCGATGGTAGTCTTGCCTACCCCTCCGAAACCAACAATGGCAAGCACGCCATGGAGATCGTGGTCTTGCTTTTTAGGCTCCTTTTGGGGTGTAGGATCTCTTGGAGGATTATGGGGATGCTGAGCTGATTCTTGCACGATCCCAGTAGAATTCGGTTGAGATTGGTGTGCTTCAGTCGGGGCCTCAGTCTCCTCGGTGGTCAAATCTTGCACGATCTCAGTAGAATTCGCCTGAGATTGGTGTGCTTCACTCGGGGCCTTGGTCTCCTCGGCGGTCAAATCTTTCGCTTGAGATTGCTGTGCCTGTGCTTCACTCGGGGCCTTGGTCTCCTCGGTGGTTACCCTAAGCCACTTCCCGAGCTCTTCCATGTCCTTGTCCACTCCCACGGGCTTCTTGGTGCCAACAAGCAGAAGGCTTGTCTGCTGGTTCTCGGCAGCGTCAAATCCAGTGGCAGCTCCAACGGACTTGTCATCGCTGCTTTTCGGGTACTCGACGCCGTACCTGCTGCGCCGTTCGCCGATCTGCTGCGCCCGCACCTTGAGTTCAGCGATCCTGGAAGCAATGTCGCGGCGAGGCCACCACGTTAAGATCTCGTAGACTCTCGAGACGATGAATGCGCAGAAGATGTCGCCGCCGGGGTCGTGGGAGAGGCGGTGCGCGAAGTCGTCGATGCAGTCCTCGATGTCGTAGGTGACGTCGCGGATCTGCTTCATCCAGTCCTTCATCCGGCGGTCGTGGCCTTGGGGGACAGTGCTGAGGTCGCCGAGGAAGGCCTGCATGCTGGCCAGCTCGTCGTTGATATACTGGATGTCGCCGTGGACGCCCCTGATCAGAGCGTAGTCGTGGGCGAGCAGACCCCCGAGCTTGCTCAGGAGAGATTTCATGGTGGCCTCCGAAGCACCCACCACCAACTCCATTGTCGCGTCCTTGGCGTTCACTCCACCTGAACTTTCTGCGTAAATTTGGCTGGATGGATTTGATTAGGATTAGGAGGAAGAGAATGAGAACGGATATACACTAGCTGCGGCTGTGAACCGGGCGCATAAAAACCAACGGCAGCGTTTCTTCTATCCTATCTCCCTTCCATTTCTACTCAATATTTACAAATTACATACGAGTCCTGTAACATTTTATAAAATCAAGGGTTCTATATGGACATTTACCCAAATTCCCTTACTAGGATTTTCCACGTGGCCCATACAGGGTGGCGTATTCAGTGAAAATATGAATCCGGTGCAAATCCTATTTTCACGTTAACTTACAAGTTTCTTCAAATTCTAGAATAAATTATCAAATACATGGAAGAGTATGGTTCATGTCTCTGCAAAATTTTAAGATCAAACTCAATCATATTTGAGATACAAGCGCATAACATAACTTACGAACTTTCAGAAACTTCTATGTACGGCAAAACTAGAATTTGCATCAGATTTTACATTTTCACCTAGTATTAGTCTACACTTGTAATTTATAGCCCGTTCATATAGGCTTTTGGCTTTGGCTTATGAATAGTAACAAGTTATAGAAGATAATAGAGAGAGACATTTGTGCACAATTTTAAGCGATATAAATGAAGTCATTGCGGTGTGTACAAGAATCAACTAGTAGACCTCGCCTTACAAAGACTCTCCGTTTGGAAGTTGAATCTTTGAAAAGTTATTTACTATAGAAAAGCAGTTTTTAGGCCATTCTCGGTGGAGAGTTTCATGGCGTTGTTTCCAAGCGGCACATCATGTAAAATGAAATGAAACATGGATGAAACATCCATCCTCAATGCATAGTTCCATTCTATTGTTTCATAGACATTTAATTTCATGACTCATATAGAGTTGTGTCGTGCCAGAGAGTTTCATCTAGATGAAACTCACTTCTTCTCTCTCTTCTTAAAAATGTTGCCATATCATCAAAAATGCCTATGTGGCGATCTATTAAATGCAGATGAAACTCCCACGAGGGCAAGTACAAGGGTTGAGTCAGGCACAAGCTCCTAAACACTCCACATCATCAAGAGACAACACTAATGCGAGGAAAGTACAAGGTCGAGCCCGACACAAGCTCCTAAGCACTCCACATCATCAAGAAACAACACTTCTCAGGAGCTCTTCCGCCTCGTTCCGCGGTAAGAGTCAAGAAACAACGAGGAGACGGTGTTTCTCTCTCCTCCATTCCTCTCTCATCCACATCAGCAAGGTTGCCTAGTTAGCACTCCTATGAGCTAGCTATTAATTGCCTTTGTACATGCCACGAGACTGGCCTTAGAAGCCAATATGAATAGAAGCTTAAGCAGTTAATTAGGTAAGATCAACTTAAATGACTACAAAAAAATTTTTAGGCAATAACTACAACTATGCATTTATTTAGCTGTAATCTTAATTTACAACAACGCTAAAACACTCTCTTAAACTAAGTTTCTAATTTAACACAAAGACTAGTCAGTAAATTGGTACAGGAGTATAAATGTATAAGACTAAATCACTATTCTCGAATAAATTTCTAAAATACCATTGCTTAGATTGGGTTGACTGAACTGTGTCCATTTTCATTTTGTTACTTCCTGCAGAGTATGTAACTAAATATTAAGGAAATCATACGATCGGAGGGTAGTTGTTAATATTATCTCTTGTTAGGTAACTAATTGAATGTAGCATGTTGCTACAGGTAAAAGACATTACTTAGCATATGGAGTCACCATCCCCATGTTTGACTATCATGCCATCGACTCCGTCGAAGTGCCCAACCGAAATCCGCTCTGGCTAAGCCATGCCTTCACCATCGTGCTTAGTTGACACCATGCCCATGGCTCTATCATCATGCTTGATCGAGCTCCGCTACAGCTTTGCGTCATGTCTCTACTCCTGGGCTTGTCCTACGCCACGGCTCTGCTATACTGTGCCTACACTACTCTGAAAGTCTAATACTAGACGCTAAATCACAGTTGTAGAGAAGATTATAGAGAGATATTTGCGTCGATTTTGGGTGATATAAATGAAGTCATTGTAGTGTATACTATAATCAACTAGTAGACCTCGTCTTGAAAAGACTCTGTTTGGAAGTTAGATGCTGTAGAAAAGTTATTTACTATAGAAAAGTAGTTTTAGAATCAATATGAATAAAAGCTTAAGCAATTAATCAGGTAAGATCAATTTAAATGACTACAAATATTTTTAGGCAATAACTACAACTATGCATTTATTTAGCTGTAATCTTCATTTACAACAACGCTAAAACACTCTCTTAGACTAAGTTTCTAATTTAACACAAAGACTAGTCAGTAAATTGGTACAGGAGTATAAATGTATAAGACTGAATCACTATTCTTGAATAAATTTCTAAAATACCATTGCTTAGATTGGGTTGACTGAACTGTGTCAATTTTTCATTTGTTACTTCCTGCAGAGTATGTAACTAAATATTAAGAGAAATCATACGATCGGAAGGTAGTTGTTAATGTGCCTATTCTTTTGGTTGCGGCTTATGGTTTTAGCTATGACTTGTAGCTTTTGGGCTGTTAGTGCAGAGATTACAAAGTATGAAACTCACGTGCGGTTTTGAGATATAAATGAAGTCGGTATAGCATGTACTATAATTAACTAGTAGACCCTATTTTGAAGAAAAATACTCCGTTTAAAAGCTAATTCTTGTAGAAAAACCGGCGACTTTTAGAAGCTAAAAAGAACAGGGCCATTAATATTATCTCTTGTTAGGTAACTAACTGAATGTCAATGTGTTGCTACAGATAAAAGACATTACTTAGCATATGGAGTCACCATCCCCATGTTTGGCCTATCATGCCATCGACTCCGTCGAAGTGCCCAACCGAAACCTGCTCTGGCTAAGCCATGCCTCCGCCATCTTGCTTAGTTGACACCATGCCCATGGCTCTATCATCATGCTTGATCGAGCTCCGCTATAGCTTTGTGTCATGTCTCTACTCACGGATTGTCCTACACCACGGCTCTGCTATACTTTGCCTAGGTGAGCTCTGCTGCTAGCGGCATCACCCCTTCGCTCCTCCATGCTTGTTATGAGCCTCGCCCTTGGCTTTGCCACCACGCAGGCGTAGCGAACTTCAATGATGAGGATTCTTAAGGTTAATATTTTTCTATGAGAAGCGAGCCCCATATTAAGGGTCCACTTGACATAACGATTGTGCTTATGACCATTGTTCAAATGAAGTCTTATCCTGTAGTAATAAATTGGTGAAGCCAAATACGATCGATTATGACCAAGAGACAACCGATCATGGCGTAACAACCAAACATACGGTTCTATAAGCCCAAACTAGGTAAATTGGTCGAGAGACATGGTAGCTTCCACGTGAATAGGTAAATTGGTCGAGAGACATGGTTGTTTCCCACGTGGCTAACGTGAGAGCGATTATTGGCACATATGGCAACTTATGGCGATTGGCCAGAAACACCGATGGTTGGCCAAATGGCATGACGGTTCAAGATATAATGAAGGCTCATGTGTGAGGACAATGGGTGCCTTTTGCGGCATTAAGCGCCACCTCTTATATGCATAAATAGGTGGTCTGCGTGCCTAAAACACAATAAATTCATCCTGTAGCATTCTTTACATCCCACAATGATAAAGTCTCTATTTGATAGTGCACTCTTATTTTACTACCTCGTAAGTTCAACGAGGACCGTGGTCCGATCATCGGCGATTGGCGCTAGAGGGTGGGCGTGTCAAGCCAGAGATCGCTATCATGATGCTCCCACGTCCTTCTTGCGATGGACAAGGAGAACACTTTTGATCTTGCCGACTACACCGACCTCATGGACAAGGACTACGTCTACGAGGAGGCATGCAGGTGTGACTTCTATCTTGAGTACGTTCAGAGGAGAGTCTATGCGCCTTCAACCCAATTTGTTGGGGGTCGAGGCACAGAGATGTCATTGCTGCCCCAAGCAATTTCAAGTCGAGTACATTCCATACTGTCTCAACAAGAGAGGCAAGTCAACATGATGCCAATGATGACCTCGCTAACAATGTCAATACTAAGGTTTTGGCAGAATCATCTCTAAAATATCTACTACGAGATCTCAACTACTAACTCTCCTCCGATGAGTTATCACTATAGTTCATAGGAAGAGTCATTGTAAATATCTTCTTATATAGTAGTATAGCCTTTGTGCATCCTAGTTTTTCAAATGAGTTTTCTCCGTAAAATATGTGTCCCTGTTTCTACTTTTTCATGCATTATTTGCAATAGCGACCAATACTTCAACAATCATCATGTAAACAAAGAGTTAGGCGAGTAAGCCACGTATATGAACACTTGGTAATTAATGAGGCTATACTTTATTTAATGGACAAATAGCATTTATTGAAGAATTCATGAATATAAATGAATCATCACCATAATTAACTCTATGGTGTACCAGTCACAACTTTAATAGTATCAGTTCTATCCAAGTTGGTAAGCATGCATCTTGCAGACCAGTGGGATGGTTATTTTTTCAGGAAACAAAATATAGAGAGGAAGCTATAGCACCCCACATAACCATATGGGATACTACTATGGGCGTCATCGTCAAAGTGAAGAATAAATAAGACCAACAAAAGAAATCACAAAGAGTTTAGATCTTTATTAACACTTTAATAGATAACCAACGGAAGCTGGAATAAATATTTAAAATATGGGACCGGTCCACTTCTAACCAAATAAAGAATGAAAGAAACAACAAAACAGTGGCAAATCACGGTGCTGAAAACTCGAGTGCTCCCACCCATGCATGATGCTATCACTCCACTGGCCTTTTACCTGAGACTGAAAGAGCAAGCGTGAGATTTGACAATCTCAGCAAGTACCCAACAACGGTCGCAACACCAGAATAAAGACAAGTAATGCAACCACATGAAATAAAGGACAAGCATGACAAGTAAGCAATGGACATAAGGCAACCAACGAACAACTCATATCGGAAATACTGTCATGAATAGAAGACGGATATTATGAGAACTATGTATTAAAGATATTTGTTATGTGACAAGTTATAGCAAGTTATAGCAAGGGTGCGGCGACATCATCCCACATACCGGTTATCGAGAATAGCCGAGCACAACCTTGTACTCATTGTATAACGCGAGACGGTGTAATATCTGTGTAACAAGAATGTACGGCCTCCGTCGTTACGAGTTGGGTGGAAATGACCCTATATGTGGGTAGCCCGGCGTGATAACCCTTAGTTTGTTATTTAGCGAATTATCCATGACATAATTAGAGAGTTGTCATTGAATTAAGGTCACGTTATGAGAGTAATGATTTAATCCAATGAGACCAGAAGAGACAAGATTGGTGATACTAGGTGATAAAGCAACTAATACATCATGGCAGATTATAAAGTATGAATTTAAGGAAACTAAGAGATGGCGAGGATAAAACTATGATAAGTTATGAGAAGTGAAAAGATGTGTTAGGATTGAAAATGCAGAGACATAGTTTACGTCACGAGGCGATGTGGAATGATAAAATGGTGATAGCGAGATAAAATTATTCTAATAAAGCATTATAACTTAGCACACAAGGGTTGACAACCAAGCAAGTGTTATCATGTGATAAGTAATTATTAGTCCGATTAACAGGTTTAATACAAACATCCTTCATGGTTCAAATACAACATCATACGATTATTGAAACATAATATTAGAAACTAAAACACAGCAGCCCTAACATCGAAAGAGTATCAATAATTAAACCTAAGTTAAACATATTCATATGTTACCCCCTATTAACAATTTAAGCAAGATTCTAAAACACCAATTAAAAGCATGAATTTTAGGACATCTTTACTGAGCATCCTAATAAACATAAGCGCGGTGAAACAAAATAACCTAAACATCATGGTATGAGTGCAATATTAAAAGTCCATAACAGACAAACATGAGCGATATGATAATGACCAACCAGCATTAGTAATATGCTATTAATCAGATAAGCTTTAGCTATACGCTAGGAGCCATGTAACTTTAGCAATGTGATATTTGCCAGGTAGCTGTAGTGATGTGATATTCGCCAAGCGATATGATTTTAAGCGATATGATATTAATTCCGTAAGCGGGGTGACATGATACTTAAACTCAATGACAAGGTGACAAGTAAACCGGAAACACGTGATATGCGAAACAAAAAGGGACACGACTGCGAGGTACTTGCCTTGAGCACACTTGGCGAACTCGCTACACAAAGGATCCGGGGTGCGCAACTGTCCGAACGTTTCCTCAAAGGCCACATGTCCCTCGGTTCTCTTGTCGCGATTTACGCTTCATCGCTGGAATCATTTACGGAACTTGTTCACCTCTGCGAAGGTGTTGGGCACATGTGCTCCAGCGGTGTTGCCTTCAGAGACCCGACCACGCCTGCGGGGTTGCTCGGACATCAAGAACTCGAGTGCTACGGATCCGACCTCTCAACCATCAAGATGCGGCCGCGGGGCATATGCGGATGGCGTTGAGGATCTTGTCCTCGGCGTTGGCCCAGCGGCGGCGGCGAGTGCGGCGTGAAGCGGACTCGATGGCGAAGGTCTTGTTGGCGTAGAGCGCGCACTTGAGGCGCCGCGAGGCGGCCACAGGCACGGGCAGCGGGGGCAACCGCCTAGGGCCCATGAAAACTAGGGGCCCTAGCCCAAGCCCATGTATATATACATCAATGCATGAATCATTGATTAGTCTCGTATTATACTACGATCATTTAGTCATTGAATACTCTACGCATGGGGTTACGCATGATTTGCCGTTCTGTATCTTTGATTGGGCGGTGAAGACAATAACGGGCCAATCCATAAAGGCATTATCTAGCCCAGAGACACATCGATTCACGGATCCCTATTCCCCAATCGCACACCGCCTCCACTGCTCGTATCCTATTCCTCTCCGTGTCTTCACCACTCTTGACTCTTGATCTCTTCCCCACAAAAATGCCACCGTTGTCATTTGTGTCACCATTAATGGAGGAGAAGAGGAAGAGCTGATTTCTTTGATTCCCAACCAATTCGTCTTTGATTTCTTCGCTTTGTGACTTTACTCGAAATCCCTCATATAGCCATTGCATACGCGGTGTGGGTCTTGGGCGGATGAAGGTTAGAAGTCCAAGGTCATTCGATCCCTATTCCCCTACAACGGTGCGAGTAACAAGTTTGTCCAGAAGCGGAGGTTGCTCGCGCCTCTGCGTGGAGCGGCGTCGCCTCGACAAGCTACGCCGAGACCGACTCTTCATCTCTTCGACCAACCGGTTCATCAACAAGCTCATCAAGGTGACACGATTTTGATTTTGTGATATACTAAGTATAATATCATCAATAAATACTTTGTATTTTGTGATGTACTAAGTCTAATGGTTATTATATACCCCAAGTATAGCCTAAGTCCATATAACCCCTAAACTTAGAAAGGTTTACTTAACCCCTTGTTTATGCTAAACCAGATCAAACTTCACCTTTAACTTAAATCTAAAACCGATTTGATGACCTAGCTTGATGGTAGTCGATTTAGCTTGTTGGCATGGACATGTCAGCGCTCCTACGTGGCAAGAATATTTAGGTCCATAACCCTCCCTCACGTGTTGCTCTCTGTATCTGCGCGATCTGTTTTGCTCGTAGCGCCTCCCTTCGCGTCTCTCTGCTTGCGTGACTGCGGAGGTGATCGCGAGAACAACACGACAAGGTGTGTTTCCCTATCCCTTTTGCAATGCAAATTTGGCTCATTCAACTACTCACGGAGTCTAGGGTTTGGGTTCGATTGGTGTGAAATAATTTTGATTATGGGAGTTCTCAATCACGAGAGTAATAGATTTGAGCCTTGTAATTAGTCAATACTTGGCTGTTGCAAATAGCAGTAAGTTCATTTTTTTACTGATAATTTTCTGTTGCAAATAGTAGTAGTATAAAGTTCAAATTTGTTTTGGCTGATGCTTTGCCATTGTAAATATTAGAATCATAGAGTTCAGCTATTTTTTCTAATATACTTTCTTTGTTGCAAATAGTAGTGGTATGAAGTTGATTTTTATTGTGTAAAGTACATACTTTTTCATGGTACTTTGTTAATCGTAATAGTAATATTATAAAGTTCAAATTCTTTTACTAATACTTTCTTTGTTGCAATTATAGACAAGAATATGGACCCTCTGGATATCTTGCTCGTGAGATTTCACTTTGGAGGCAAATTTGATTATGATGGCCACTCATTGAAATATGTACATGGCAGAGTTGAATTGTCACACATAGAGAGGGATAAGCTATCACTACCAGAGTTGAGGGGTTTTCTTGGTGATCATGTCAATTTGACAGTGGAAGATATAGTGGATTTTCACTGGCTATCCCCTAATGGTGATCTGAGTAATGGTTTGAGGAGGTTGGCAGATGATAAAAGTTGCAATCTCATGTCTGACTCTATCACAGAAGGTGGAGTAGCTGAAGTTTATGTCGAGATATGTAAGCTTGTAGGTGGTGAACTAGCCATATGGACATGTGAGCCAAAGAACAAGGCTGCCAATTTGAGTAGTCCAAGCAAGGATCAATCTACTAAGGATATTCAGTCTATGAGGTCACTCTATGTTGAACCAGTGAGGAGCCCAGAAGATGAAGGTAATAATTGTTCTCATGAGAGAAGTGCAGAAGCGAATGGCACTGATGAAGAAGATGAGAGTGAGTCAGAAGATAGTGATTTTGTGCAAGGTGATGAGGATCCATCAGAAGATGATGAAGAAGCAAATGAGTTCATGATGAATGCAAGGAACCAGGAGGAAGAATCCATCTATCGGTATTGGAACATCTCGAAGTGAGTATTAGTAAGGTACAAATCCATAAAAGTGATGAAGAAGATTATTTCTTGGATGACCCAGACCCCAATGATGGACTCAAGTGAAGAAGCCAGCTACGAGGAAGATGATGAAGGTGAAGGAATAAGAAGGAAGAGCGAGTTTATAAATTATGACGGTGAAGCTATTATTCCAAACTTTTGCGTTGGCATGACTTTTAGTGGCGGGCGCATTTTAAGAGTGCCTTGATCAAATATTGTAACATCCTGATTTTCAGAGCCTTTTGAAGCTTTTAAAATAAAATTCACCATTTGGATTTTCTGGAATTAATTAAAGCTTAATTGGAATTTTTATTAATCAAAAGATTTAATATGATTAAATTAAACATTAATATTTACCAAAAATATTTTATTTGTGTTCCTTGTGTCACAAGGAATTTTTCTGTATTTTCTGGGATTTTTCGGAGTTTGTTTGAGCTCAATTTGAAATTTCCAAAAAAATAAAAGCAGGGAGAGAGAATGAACAGTACCGCGAGGGTACTGTTCACTCGTCTTCTCCGCCGGCCAGAGCTGCTTCGATCGATCCTCCTGTACAGTTCTTTCCCGTTTTCTCTCTCTTCATAACTTCCAATCCGGACATTATTTGAATGTCTTCCCAAAAGGAAAGTTGTGCCAAATCACGCAAGGAATCCATCCCAACTGGTCTCTTTCCGTTTCGTTCATCCGTTTGCCTTTTATCTCCAATTTTCCGAAACGGACTCTAAACCGAAATCCGCGAATTGGAGTCGGTTTCTACCTCTTCAAGCCTATAAATAGGACCCTTGGCTCCCTAAACCCATCCCAAGCCGTGCCAAGTCCCTCAAAGCCCAGGACGCCGTCGGCACCAGGCCCTCCGGTCCCGAATTTGCTCGTCGTGTCTCGAGCGATTCGGTGAGTTTCTCCGTGATCCTTTCGCGTCACATTGTGCCATCATGTCCCATATACCTTCTTGCCAAGTTAATTTGGTTTGGTGCAGCCAATCTCCCGGAATCGAGTTTTCCCCAATCTAGGTCAAGAGCGCTTCCCGACGTCGATTCGTCGCCTCCGGTAAGCTTTAGCCCTTGCCGTAATTTTCTTAGGCTTGCCTCGCCGCGTTCTACGCCGTGCTCACTTCCGTTTCCCCAAAAGCCTCCACAAATTTTCGCCTCCGAACCTCGCCATGGCCGCCAATGGCATCGTGTGTCCCCATCTGTCCGGTGGTGTTTTCGCCGATCCGTTCGCGTCACTTCGTGCCAAACCATCCCAGGTAGCTACCCTCCAAGTGGTTTTAGATTTCGTTCACCGAGCACCAAGATATTAAGTTTTCCTTTATCCTTCCGGCGTCGTTCAATCGTCGATTGCGCCGTCTCAATGGGTTTCTGGCCGAGCCGATAATTTTCCTAACCGCCAAGCCGCGTTCTAGCCCGTGCTCACCCTACTTCTCAATGTCCTATGCCCGGATTTATTCCTCTCTCCTACCCATGCCATTGAAGCGCGAGTGCCGTCAGCGGTCTCCGTTTGGCGTGCCGTCAGTTCCTATGTGTGCCTTAGTTCCCTAACAACCTATTTTGCTAGTTAGATTCATCGCCCATGCCTCCTCTCGCCAGCGCTAGCCTCCTTTCAAAAAAATTGCTCTCGGATGAACAGTAACATCTGTGAATTTCCAGCATTTTCTCCCGACAAACTTTAGATGGCTCGTTCTCCTTCGTCCGAACTCCGATCGACCCGATTCTTCTTCCTAAATTCATCTAAAATTGAGCTCTATCTTTTGGTTCTGGTTTGCAATTTTTGGAGTTTATTTGAATTTTATTTGATTTTATTTCTTGTGTTCGTCTGTTCTCTCTCAGTTAGATCGCGTTCGAAGGAGCTGAAGCAAGATTTGAAGATCAAGAATTCCTAACTGAGCAAGGCCAAGGCAAGTCATGTCCTTTGATCATGTTGAACCCAGTTTGCAATCTATTATTTAATTATTTTGTTTTAAATTAACTTGCATCGCTATTTTTATTCAAACACTTGTATTGGTAGTTATCGTCCCAATTGGTTATTTCCTCCTTGATATTTGGAATACCTTGATGCCATTGTCACCTTAGGTTGGGAATTTAATTAGTGATACTATGTTATTTGTCACATTGGGTTGAGTACGATTAGAATGCTTAGCCTCGCTTATTTTGCGAAAGGGTTTATCATCACATGTGATTAATTAATTTGACTTAATGAGATATTGAATTGTGGTTGGTGCCACGGTGAATCGTGGTTGGTGCCATGTTATAAAATTTGTCGCCGTGGCGTTGGTGCGTCAATGGCGGTGGTTATACAAATTGGATTTTCACTTGGGCGAATGATCGTGCGATAAAGGGAAGTGTGGATTCACTTAGTGGGATGTGGAAGTTTAGCAGGGTAATTCCTAAGGACTTAACTTTGTGCGCCATTGATGCGAGTCTTCTGTGCAAACCACATATGGTATGGGACAGGACTGGTGATTAATTTGGGATGTTTCAATTTCAATCTCATTTGGGATGAACATGGTTGTTGATTTCCATGAGGCGCAAGAGGGTGTGATCGAAACCCTAGCGGGCGGGATTGGGTTGGAATTGAACATTGTAAAGGCTTTGTTGTGATTATCTTTAACGTGAGGATTATCACATCGTGTGGATCTGATTCGCAACCTCTGCGAGTGTAAAACTATTCGAATAGCGCGTCCTCGGTCATGGACAATGCTCGGTGATTTCACCAGGTATAGTAATTTCTAAAAAGTTTTGGGCGGTGGATGGTTAATTCCTTTGTTGGTTTATCTGTTGGTTGGGAGATCCATAAGTGGTTGGTTTAGCTTATGGATGGGAGATTCATAAGTGGTTACTTCAATTCCTTTGATTATTGTTTATTATTGTTTTACTTCAAATGCGCTTCAATCTATTTATTGTATTTTCAAATGCCGTTTTATGCAAATTAACCTTTCGACCATCCATTGGTAAGCCTTGCATATTATATTGCATTCATTTGTTACAAGCGACTTCTTGAGTACCAATGTACTCACGGCTTTATGCCCTGTTGCTCGATTGAGGAGGAGGTATCACCGGCATGAGGTTCGGAAGGAGAGTACTTCGATGTCTTCGCGGATTAGGCTTCGTTCTCCACTCGATAGCCTGTGGGCGTGTCGATTGGCTGCTGCGCTTTCTTTTGGATTTCCGCTGCTAGTTTTTGTTAAGCCCTTCGGGCTAGTCTATTGTAAGCTTGGCCATAAGGTCGTACTCTGATGATTATCAATATAATTTGGTTTTTCCTTAGAATATCGTGATATGGATGATATTTATCTTTGTTCACCTTGTGTGCACTAGCGTGATCTGGACTAGTGCGAGAATACGAGGAGAGTCGGATTTGTATATTCGGTCTCTACAAATATGGTCTAGCTACTCAAAGGCACTTGATTTTCCAAAGGATGAGAAAAGTCGGATTAGAGCTAAATGCTCATGGAAGGGCTGCCCTTGGTTCATATTTGCATCTAACAAGACAAATAGTGAAAGGTTTCAAGTTAAGATATTCAATGATAAACATAATTGCCCCAAAAGGAAGGACAATAGATTTGTCCTTTGAGGCAAGAATAGCTGAAAAATATGAGCACATAATAAAGGCAAACCCATCTTGGAAGCTTCAAAATATCAAGGAGGCATGTTGCTTGACATGGGTGTCGATGTGTCAATATCCAAGGTCAAGAGAGCAAAGGGTGTTGTGATGAGAAGGATATATGAGTCATGCAAAGGAGAGTATGCAAAGATATTTGAGTACCGGCGAAATACTTAAAAGCAACCCGGGAACACGCATTGCGGTGTGTTTGGATCACAGTATGAGGACCCGTTTTCGGAGGTTTTATGTATGCTTTGATGCTTGCAAAAATGGCTTCGATCCGGAGTGCGGGAAAGTGATCGGGGTAGATGGGTGCTTCTTCAAGGGAGCTTGCAATGGTGAACTAATATGTGCTCTAGGTAGGGATGCAAACAACCAAATTTACCCCATAGCTTTGGGCAATAGTAAAAAAGCTGAAGATTCTTGGTCATGGTTCTTGGGACTCTTACGAGAAGGATATACAAATTACCATAGGTGGCGGGGATGGGTTATAATATCGACCGACAAAAGGTAAAGAACTAATTGCATTTGGTGCTATGATACTTTAGCATTTTGTGTACTAATTGCATTTTGTGCTTGTAGGGTCTTCTCAATGCAGATGTGAATTGTTTCTGACATTGAGCATAGGATGTATACAAGACACATCTATGCCAGCTGGAGAAAGACTTATAGGGATAAAGAATTTTAGAAGCCCTTCTGGAAATGTGCAAAGGCATCAAGTGTTCCCTTCTTTAACTTATGCAGAGAAAAGCTAGCAAAGTTAACTCCTGCAGGTGCCAAGGACATGATGAGCACCAACCCCAAGCACCTGAGGTAGAGCATGGTTCAACCTTGGATCTAAGCGTGACGGTGTGGACAACAATATGTGTGAAAGCTTCAATAATTGGATAGTATATGTCGGGCTTATCCTATTATTTCCATGCTAGAGGCATCGAGGACTAAGGTGTTTGTAAGAATACAACAAAATAAAACAAAGTCGAGGCAATTGGTCTTCAAGGATTTGCCGAACATTTTACAAAAGCTCAACAAGTATATCAATTTAGCACAAAATTGCTTTGCACTTTGGAATGGGAAAGATGGCTTTGAGGTGAAAGAGTGGGACAAAGGTACATAGTTGACATAGAGAAAGGACATGTTCTTGTAGTGCTTGTGGTGGTTGGTATCCCATGTGCTCATGCTATCACGCGCTTTCTCGGTTCCAAACCACGAGGATTACATTGCAGTTGCTATTCGGTTGAGCAATACAACAAGATATATGATCACCGCATGATGCCAATGGAGGGTATGCAGCGGTGGTCAATAGACCATCGCAAGCCAAAGCCACCGACCTATGTAAAGATGCTACGAGCGAATACGAAAAGAGAGAAGAAGGGAACAAGGTGAAGCCAAAAAGGCCACAAAGATGTCAAAGCTGGGCTCCAAAGGTAAATGTAGTAGGTGTCACAAAAGCAGGTCTATGATAGAACATGTGGACCTAATGCTAAGTCAAAGAAGTCAAGAGAAAAATTATGGAGAAAGGCAAAGAGGCAAGTAACATTTCTTGTTCTTATGTTGTACACATAAGAATTCATCCAGTGTTGTTAGCGATACTTCTTGTCCAGTCTTTGAGTGCACTAGGCCACAAAGAAGGCAAGAGACACTACGAGAGTCGAGCAATTGACTCCATTTATGTGAAGACTTGATCTATTGATATGGTTCTGGTTATGTCACTATATCAATGCTAAAGTCCTTTTTCATGAAGAAATGTTGGTCAAGTGCTACGATGTACGATCGGTTTTATGGAAAAAGTTGCTCACATACTATCTTTGAAACTAGCCTGTTTTTATTTAAAAAGTTAGTCATGTGTTATGATGAATTTACTCATGTTTGGCTCCTGGTTTTATGCCAATTTTGCTGCAAGAACTTAATTACATCATCAAGGATCACACGTTCTTTGCATAAAGCTTGAGTGCATCGAGGCACACATGATGGTTTACTCCGTTAACGATGACTAGTTGATTATAGAATGCTTGATGCATCCTTCACTACACAAGCACACATAAATCATCACGTGACGCCAACCTCCATGTCACCATGCGCATCGTTGCAGTGGTGAGAACCATGCCGACATCGGGGTGCATTCTGGCTGCCGGTGCGAGTCGATGCGAGGCGGTGGTGGCGGCAGCGCGGCGGCGAGGAGGCCGCGCGGCGACCATGTAGCGGTGTCTGGGGTCGGCGCATGGGTTGCGACGACCCGAGAAGCACAGTGCCTCTTGGCGGCGGCGGAGGATGTGCCCACCGGCGAAACTAAAAAAGCACACAAGTCACAAGGAGGGGTTTTCGGACCACACATTTGCTTTTGCTAAATCTGAGTTGCCAACATGTCATTAAAGTCGACAAAACCAAGCGGAATTTTCCATGTCATCAAATCTGGTTTTAGATTTAAGTGAAAGGTGAAGTTTGATGCGGTTTAGCATAAGCAGGGGTTAAGTAAACCATTCCTAAGTTTAGGGGTTATATAGACTTATGCTATACTTGGGGTAGTAAATTGAACTTTTCCATATTTATATTAGAGCGATTGATCTCCACTTTTATTACGCCTAGGGCCTCCTAAATTACGAGGACCGGCCACAGGCGACGGCAGCCTTTGACCTCGGCCACGAACACGGCCCCCCTCGGCCTCGTCGCGAACTAAGCCGAGAAGAAGCGGCCTCCACTGTGCGGCCAGGAACTGGACCGCCTAACTTGCTCACAGTCGTATGCGGTAGCGTGGCCGGAGTCGGAGGATGGAGCGGATCTCGTTGAGGGCGATGGCCATCCGTGGCTGCCCATTGGCGGCGTCGAGTGGCACCACTACTGCGGCGACCAGTCGTGGCCTTGATCTCGGCTGCGGCGAAGCGCTCCACGCCCGGCTGCTCATGTCGCCCAAGAGGAAAGCGCGGGGAAGAGCAAGCTGCTAGATCCGTTTCCATCGGAGGCGAAGAGAGTTTAGTAGGTAGGAGAGAAGCGGAAAGCGGTTCCACTACTACAATCCACATTACTGACGATTGAGCGCGTCATCCGCAGGCGGTTTTACGACCAAGTGCGAAATATGGGTCGATGATAATCCAGAATTATCACGAGGCGGTTTCGGCGAAATGCGCGATTATCGATATCGCGAGCGGTTTTCATTAAAACCGTGCGTGATATCGGCTAATCCTGACGGTTTTTGTTAGCAAATGTCTGTGATTATCGAGATATCACGAGCGGTTTTAATGAAAACCCGTGCAGCGATTAGCGATATCACGAGCGGTTTTTAATGAAAAAGCGTGCGTGATATTCCTCCCCATAACAGAATCTATTTACATTTATTGGCTATCCTCGAAATGCTAGCCATGCCCTGCAAACAAGCGAATAATAGCGGACATAAAACATATACAATTGACACATCTCATTTCACTTGGATACATTTCACATCTCAATTCATTTCACGGACATAAAACATCCAATTGACAACAAACTTCATTTCACAAACATAAACCATCCATTTACGTAAATCAATTCATTGAATTGAAATAAAATATCCATTAACAAATACACAAATTGTAAAAGATGTACTTGCATTTGCACTTAGAATTACAATAAAAATCATTGCAGGCGTGGAGAACTCTCCATCGATCTTACAACTTTTGTCCACAAAAACCAAATGAACTCTCCTCGAATTTTTGCAAAATCCATTTGTTCCTCGCCATCATCGATTGATTGTTACGTTTGTATCGGGATCGTTGCTGACGGACATACATGCATGTTTGCATACTCTTTACGATGAGGATACTGATCGTTCGGGCATGCATGTATTCTTTCTACTTCCATTCCCAACGGACAAAAAACCTTCTTAGCTTTATCGTGGTTTTAGTCAACTCATTTCCCTCCCGGAAGCATGTCAGCTAAAAGACCTGCTGCAGTGAAACTCTTGTCGGACCAAGCGTTACTTGCCTTCAATTTCAACGGTTCAAGCACGGCCGACAACCTCGTGTACTTGCGGCCGTGTACAAAGGTTTCTCTGAGTCCTCCATCAAGCACGGAATTTAACATACTCTCTCTCATCATAGTTCTCTTCTACATCGCGAAGCATCTCGGTCCAGTTATCATCGTGCAACCTATCCGAATCAGAGCCACAATCGACATCGAATGGTGCATGTCATTTCACTTCACCGCGATATCATCCGGGGCATATCATTCACTTCACGGCGATGTCATCCGTGCATATGATCATTCACGCTTATGCCATGGTCCAACACGTATAATCCTTTTGAAACCCCTCCGAATCAAGTGCGCTTCAATTTGCCTCGGTTCTTAAACATCTTAATTCCATGATCGATTGCATGGGCGGCACATATATTCCCCCCTTATTCAACATATCCTCCTCGGCGGCTCTTATAAGCGAACGCCATTAATGTACTCTTCACTCCACGGCTCGCTGCATACATCCAAATCGGTCCTCGTTACGTACATATATAACAACTTAGTATTAAAATATAGATTAACTAATTATAACTACGTATATACTGACCAAATTTATTATATTCAGACTTAATTTGCTAGCTCAATTCATATTACAAACACAACAGCTATTATATAACCAACAATTTTGCAAATTAACCATCTTCAATAACCACTCATGGATTACCTAGACCTAAATTGTAATGCAATTAAAGAAAAAATAAATTTCATTACTAACTGTTGTAGGGGTGGCCCAACCCCCCGTGACTGGGCCGTGCAACTAGTCCAACATGTAATAGGCCCAATAGTGTAGAGGTATATACCAGTGTAAATGTACCAATGTACCCCCATCCTTTGTAAATACTAAGGGGTAGAATGGGGATTTCCCATTCCACCCCACGCATATATGTAAACCCCGGGAGAGCTAAGGGGGCATCCTCCTCTCATTCTCACTACCTCTCCACAGACTTGGCTCTCTTCTTCCTCCTCACAGTCCCCTT